>PVJA010026343.1:0-29762 GCA_004027025.1 Myocastor coypus | reverse complement strand
AAATAATTTCAGTTCATTTCAGTGTTTCACTATTTTGATCACTTGGGCAGTGCAAGAAGATACAGCTTCTGAATATTGACCACCTCTACACTGCATATACTCCTTTGGATATAGTATTGAAAAGCCCTATAAAGTGCCATTTTGTTAGCTATGCAGTATGGGTATCTAGGGACTAGGTTGATTTAGCAGTTAAATTCTGCGAAGAATAATAATCAAAGTAAAATATGACATTTGGATACAACACAAAATGAATAGAAGAAATAGCTCTTTTGTTGTACTGGTTTATGTTATTTTGAAGTCCCCGACCTTTGTTCTTTATTGTTTTCAGGCAAGGAAAAAAGTCAAAACCAGTATGTGTTTTGAAAAGAGACATCCGGAGTTCATGAGAAATGTTACTCTGGATACATGGCCTGTGGTGGTTGCATATTCTTGTAACTCCTCAGGAAAATTGGCCTAGGTGCCATTCTGTAACACTTAAGCTATTGCTTTGTCAGTAGCCCGGCTTTCTGAAAATGCTGGCTATGAATTAGCAGCCATTGGAAAAGCTTACTTCCTTGAAGTTTTAACTCAGGTAATGCACAATCAACTCAGAAAGTTTTGTTGATTTGTAGTTACATGTAGTGCCAAGTGAATATGGTTGTGTAAGTGAAGGTACCATCTATTACTCTGGCCATAGCTAAAGGTTTCTCTCTTCATTATGCGCCATAGCAGCTTTTGGTGTTTGTAGACAAACTTCTTTGTGAATTAGGCCAAATGGTTCTTTATCTGAATATGTGATTCTATACATTTGTTGATAGGTATCATATTCCTTAATCCAGCACTTTAGCTGCTGTTGGCCATGCTACTGTCCAATATTGTATTTCTTGTACTGGAAGTCCTATTTAAGAAATTCAGAATGGGGCTGGTGAGATGGCTCAGCAGTCTAAAGCGCTTGCTTAGGCAACCTTAGACAACTACAGGGGCCGCAGATTGATTCCCGGCACCACATGCTGCACCAGCCCCACCCCCCAGGGCTGTAATATAAAAACTAAATAAATAAATAGAAATCCAGAATCCTATTTAGCTGCTAACTCATAGAATTATTTGCCCATACTGTTTAATTAACATAAATGGCAACCAGCAATCAAGGTACATATATATGAGCAAACTATTCTTTCAGTTTTGTTACTCTTTTTCCATGTACAAATCTAACATTTTGGGCATTCCAATGTGGATTTTAGGAAACAAGTATACAGATGACTGGAGAAAAATATGTTAGTTTTCCACTCTCCCACTTGAGCTGCCTTCCTTCTGCCTTACTGTCCAGGCTCTCTTTAAAACTGGGTGATGTTTAGGAAGCTGTCAGAACAGAGGTGCACAGTGCACTTGAGTCTCTCATTTTCAGGATTTAAGTTTTGTATTGTAGCACCTTAAGTAAAGACACTGGACAGTTAAATTCTGAGCAGGAGACAAGAAGACCTTAGAGCTACAGTCATTTGGGGAGAATAGAGGAAAGGGGAAATAGCAGCACATTGAAGAGTTAGGAAAGGAATATGGAGCAATCTCATTAAAGGAAGAGGAGACAAATGAAAGTAGTAGTATGCTGAATTACAGGTTGTGATTTTAATATGTATGAGCCTGTGGACCTGGAGTACTGCTGTATTTTTATCTGCCCTGTGATTACCTGCATTATTTAATTTTTTTAGCAGTAACTTTAAAGAAAAATAACAGTTTTATTTGATATCAACTTTGGCAAATATGAAACATCATGCCATATTTTTATTTTATAGATGTTTATTTTTCTATATCACACAGTGATCAGTTTTACTTTTAAAATTCTGAACTTTTTCATGTACTTCATTCAATCATATTTATTGTTGTAAAATGTTAACTTGACAAACTTCAGTCAAACTGGCCACCACTTACTGCTTAAACTAGAGCACCTGCATTCAGCCATCTTCATGAGTGACTGAAGGTAGCAGAGCCCTGTGGTAGCCAACTCAACATCAGTATTGAGAATTTGTTACTTTTTTTTAGGCTTTTAAGAGATAACAATTTTAAAATATTTTACCCTTATTTTTTGTGAAAATCACACATTTTTTAAGAGTATCTGTAATTATTTACATGTGAATAAGGAAAGAGGGATTGTTTCCCCAGTATATCCTCCATTTTCATTCAAGTAAATATATTTGAGATTATAGGAATAATAACAACTGTATTTTAAGGAACTGCCAGACACACTTCACTGTGTTCTCTGCTTTTTACTTTTATCATTTTTATATAAATGTGGAGACATTTATTTTGTTCTTGTTTCTGCTTTCGGAACACATGCTGTTTAATTTTTAGGCCACAATGTATGCTGTCATATAAATAGATAGTTTTGGCTGTGGGCAACCTTTGTGTTGCTAGGTTTCTGCTCTTTGCAGGCCAGGCCTCATTGACACCAGTGTTGCTGAATGAGGACAGTGTGTTACTGAACCATATCTTGGCATCTTGACTTGTGTGCTGCTTCTCCCACCTCACTGTAAATGACTGCTTGTGGAGAGAGATCAGATAGGGGTCACATTGGGTGTTACGACATGAAAAAAATTTAGCTCTGTTCAAGCTAGTGTTAAACATGATTTGGTTGGGAGACTGGACAGTTGCTTCATGTTTTAAACCAACACTGAGATTTTGTTTAGAAGATGAATTTGTATACTATTACTATTTCCCAAGTGACTTCAGCAAGCAAGAACATACTAATGAACTGCAGAGCAAAAATACTGTATGGGGATTTTATTTATAGGAAAACATCTATATTAGTAAAGATACGTTCCTCAGAGAGGGCAATCTTTTCAGAGTGGCATTAACTGCATTCATGTAGGTTGGGTTATCCCAAAACGTGTGACCTTGAGCCTTTTTCTCTTTTCTGTGTCTTTAGCTGAGCTAGACGATTAGTAAGTTCATTACTGACTTCTCTCCATCTCTTTCTTTCACAGTAAGAACATGATTGGATAAAAATAGCTTTTATTAGATCATTCTTTTTCTTTACTAGTGTCAAATCTGTCTTGTGCCAAGTTGAAAATACCTACTATAATACGGTGCATTCGGTTTACCACGTAAGTGGAAACACTTTAGGGCCTTGATTTTTAAGTTTTGCCTTTGTCTAAAAATCACTTAAGGAAATACCAAGAAGATAACTATGGTGATGGACTACGTCTTCAGGCTAACAAAGGTATAAGAATAATGTGTAGACAACTGGAAGGACTGAGAACAGAAGAGAGCTTGCAACCCAAGACTTTCCCATTTTGGAAGACAGTGTTTGTGTAGGCAGCCTTAACACTGAAAGAGAAGGCACTTCATACAGATTGCAGTGTACAGCACGCGCCACATTCTGATGACATAGGCTTTTTAGAAACAGTTATAAGATATGAAGATCAGGATTTTTTAGTAACTATGTAAAAGACTTTTTAGGATCCATTCTGTCTATTTCTTACTACTCATAGTCAGAGAAGTGACTCTAAAATGGTCCCATTTTCTCTTTCTATCTGTTGGTGCCTATGAGTCTTAAAAGCCATATCTGCTTATCCTACTGTTGACAGAAAACATTTTTCTTCTTAGCATATCGTAAGTAATATGGGCAGAGAGAAGCAGAATACAGACTCTCCTGTTAAATTAACACTGTATGGGCTATATGATCCAAATTCTTTATTGAAGAACCTTTTTATCCATGGTGATATGTAAGGCTAATAACAGGAAGAACCAGAGGCTGTTGTTGCTTCTGGAACTTACCGGCTGCTAGCAGATGTGCTAAAATTTAATTCTAAAGAAGTAAAGTTAGGGTGAATTGAGGAAATGTCAATATTACAGAGTCACTTTTCTGATGAGTTTTGCACTTTACACCAACAGTGTCTGTGAGGAAGTGTTGCCTTAAATTAGCTGGACTCCGACTGAGGTCAGTGTACTTCCTCGGTGTGAGCAACAGTCAAGTCTCTGTTGGAGTATAAAATGTACCAATAAGCCCCTCACCGTTGTTCCCCCCACCCTTCCTACACCCTGCCTCGCCCTCCCAGTACCACCCTCCCCATATGGATGTTATCTGGAGCTTTGGACCTGTTCTCCCACTGTGCTATGGCTGAACTGTGACATTAATGGACACGTCACGTCTGTTTCCTGAATAAGCAGAAGCAAAGCAAGAAGCAAACGGAATGGTAGAGGAGGAGAGAATTTTCTAGACAGCTCCTTCATACCAGGTGATCACTTTCTAAATAGTTGAAAGTTTACTGTCCTCCTTTTTGATGGCAACTGTGTGGGAGGGATTTCCAAAGGTTCTGTTGTATAGTGAAGACATTCAGACTATTTAAGAGAATTTCATCAATACCTTTTTGTACCAAAATGCTTACCGTCAACAAAAACAAACATGAGAAAACCAAACAAAATGCAGATTTTTACTTGAAATGAGAGATTTGCTCACGTAATATATTCTGTTCTTTCTTCAAAGAGAAAATTAGGAAAACTTACCTAGGTAAAGATGACTCCAGAATGGTTTTAATAGGTTCTTTTTAATGCCACAGAGTGACACAGTCACGTAACAATCATGTTGATTGTGCAAATAACTGGCCTTAAAAACTATTCTCTTCCGTTCATTCATACACAGATGGGAACATACGAAGATGTTCTCAATAGAGTCAATATAATACGGTTTTATGGATTGCGTTTTTTGCAAACTAGAATATAATTTTTTTCTTTCTAAGTAACTTCCCCTAACATTGGGAACCAGCACTGTGCTCATTTCAGCATTTCTGATCAGGGAGGAATTAATTGTGTGACTTCCAGCCTATTTTTCATTGTTGAGGTTAAAATATAAAGAATAGAATAGTTGTTACATGAGTTTTGAATAACATTTCCTTCACAAAAGAGCAAGAATTGAGAACAGTGAAGAGAACAGTTGAGAGAATATACTACTATAATACGTTATATACTTGGAACGTATTTTTGTTGCACTGAATTTAAGATCATGCTAAAATAGTTTCTAGCTATTAAATTTGTTGACAAGATTTTTGCTGTTAGAATTTTTGTATTTCTGATTTAATTAATCTCTACTTTACCCCTTGTTATAAATTAAAATCCAAACGTTCCTTCTCAGAAATAGCTGAGGTTGTTTTTGTTTTGTGGTACTGGGGATCAGACTCTGGGCCTTGTGCTTTCGTGGCAGGCGCTTTTGCTGCTGAGCTATATCCCTAGCCCGAGTTGCTGTTTTTACCTGCCTCTTACAGGAACCTACATGCTCATTTCAGGAAACACTGTAAGTTAGATGGGTTAGTGGGAAAGTAACATAAGAAAAACACCTTCCAAAATTAGAATTCTCGATCATAATGGGTTTTTGCCTAAGAAAAATCTATCCAACCCTTTGAAAAGTTGCCAAATTTTAAAATTTGAATTTGTTCTCAGTATAAATTGTACTGCTTAGGAAAGGTGATAAAGTCATTTGGCTTATAATTTGGGAAAGTAAGCTCTTAGGAGAGATTAAAGTGTGCTCAAAGCCTTGCCAGCTCTTCATAAGACCCCTTCCTACATTGGAAATATGGATATGTTTATAAAGCAGATGTTATCCCACCTGCTTGTTGGTTTACAGCCAAGCCCAGGAGGCAGAAGCGTCTTTGAAATCACTTAACAGAACCTTGAAGGAATGTAGTTGTGTGTCAGAGGACAGCGAACAAAGAGGCCTCTTCCCAGCGCATGCCTGTTTGGAGATGAAGTGAAACTGTGTGGGGATACTGTGGGTGCCTTAAAGGTGGCCGGTAGAGGGGTTGCACACACCGTCTGAGCTAGGTTGATGGCTCCAGTTTCAGTGCACCATCGTGCAGCACAAGTTGTTCCTGCTCATAACCTCCTTGAGGAGGATGAGTAGCATGGTGCTGGTGACTGCCCTGTGTCTTAGGAGGCGACATGCCAGCATCACTGAGGCACACTGCAGTGTCCAAGCCTTCCTTAAATACCACTTGAACATCTGCGTTCCTCAACGCAAGCTTGTTTTCATGGTTTCTATTTTACACTTATTGTCTCATTTGTTTCTTCAAATACCAGGTTTGATGTTTATGTCTTGAGTAATTTTTAAACCAAAGTATTGTGTAAGTCTCTGCTTTGTTTTCCTAGATGGTTGGTGATAAACACCAATCTTGTCCTCTCAATAAAATCATCCACTTATCAAGCCAGAGAACTTTGTCTCTTAGTTTCTTTATTACATTTACATACTTAGGAACTTGACTCTTTGGTTGTTTCCCGTACAAAATAGCATTAATACATCCTTAATGCTAACGCAGTATTCTTTTACTCCACTTCTGTCTATTTCCAGTAATCATATGTAACACACAGCAATGCACAGCACTTTGAAAACCTCAGAAAGTACCCCCAAGTATAGACTAGGGAAGCATTTTTTTGTGGTATTTGACAGTGTGGTTGATGTATTTGGGAAAAGAAAATGTTTTAAGTAGATCTTCACACAGTAACCCTGAATAAAAGTCTCCACAAGTTCTATCTACTTTTCAGCTGATGCCTTGTAGAACTTTTAAGTGGGTTTTGAGAAAACAGGCATGACTGTCAGGCTTTTATAAAGATTTTTTCATGGTGGAATAGCCATATTGTAGAAACGAATTGTGCAGAAATTTAGCAAGTCTCCTTAAAATCAAGTAACATTTTTAATTACTACTGAGTTGAAAAGTTCCCTGGAGAAAATCATACGGCCTTCATTTTCTTCTCTGGCAAATGTGGAATATAATCTCGCATCACTACACGCTAAAAAAGACACCAGTGAAATGCTTATTACATAGTTGAAAGTTGGCATATTGATTTCTCCCTTCAGTTGTGAAAAAAAGTTCATAATGCAAGCTTTGAGTAGAGGAAAGATATGTAGAGGCCTATTCAATAAAGCTGTTAAGCTGCTCTCATCAGTAGATAGTAGGAAATGCTCTGTATGAGCTGCTTTTGTAGAATAACTGTTGGGCCATGGCCCAGTGATGTGAGGAGGTAGCAAACCAGAAAGTCCTTATCTTAAAAGCAGTCAAGAAAATGAACATCTCCCACACCTCAGAAATGGGGAGAAATATTTAAGATGCTCTTGAAATATGAGAACCTTAAGGTTGGAACTTTATTTTTTAATTTATTTATTTTTTTTTTTCCCCGATTTCAGGGCTTAAATCCATGGTCTCTTGCTTGTGAGACACTCTTACTACTGGCATGCATGCAATAACCTTTTTGAAATTTTATTCAGTGATAGTATCTAACCAAATTGTAATCTTCCAAACTTGGTCTCCTAGTAACGGGTTTTAGGCATATGCCACCATTGCCTAAGTAATGACATTTTGAGACAAACGGACTGTTTGATTTCCCTGTGACTGTATCAAGCAACACAAACTGAAGTGCACACCAAGTAAGTGTACAAGTGGATTAAAGAGACCTGATCTTCCGTGCTTTGCTATCAACATGGTTCAGGACCATAGAATATCTTTTCTCTTCCATACTTTGTACAATAAAAGATCTGTACAATAAAGACTATAAAGAGTGTTCCTGATGTCTAGAACGCCTGGTTTTCCAAAGCTGTTACCAGCAAGAAAATGACCTCCTACACATGAGGACCTGTAGTCACACACTGCCCTGGCCTTCCACTGAAAGGCCTTGACCTGCAGCTTGTGTTCTTGACTGTTACTCTACTACTTCCAGTACACCCAGTGCACTGACTTGTGTGGATTCCTCTAACAGAATTACATCTCTAACCTTTACCAGTGATATTTGAATGATCTTGTAAACTCCATAAGTTCTTTTCTTACTTTACTCTGAATATGTACCTATTTACCAACTCAGAATAATTACCCAGATTTAGATGTTATTCATAGCTGTCATGACATCCCATTAGTTCAGTGGTTCTCAACCTTTCTAATGCTGTGACCCCGCAATATAGTTCCTCATGTTGTGGCGACCCCAAACCAAAATAATTTTAGTGCCTACCTCAAAACTGTAATTTTGCTACAGTTATGATTTTCCGATGGCTTTAGGCGACCTCTGTGTTTTGGTCATTCGACCCCCATTGGGGTCACAACCCACAGGTTGAAAACCGCTGCTTTAGTTATGCTGTCGCTCTCAGTAACAATGCCATTGCTTTCCCAAGCTTTGCTCTCACCATTGGTGGCCCATGTGACTGGCTGACCACACTGAGGCTTTTCTGCAGACCTGCCAACCTGATTCCACAGTCTCAGGTTCCAGACTAAACCTTGGGACTTCAGATGGAGCTGTGAGGACTTAGGAGTGTGTATGTGTGTCTGCGGGCAAATGCATCAGATCATTTGTATGTACAGATGATGATGGTTTTCGCTAGAAATCGAGTGTCGATTGTTGATTACTACTTTTCCTTTTGCTGGTCATGCAAAGTCTGAGGACTCCATATCACTAGCAGCTGAATATTTTCTTCCATGTACTTCTTTCAAAAAATTTGGTAGTTAAAACTTCAGTACATTGTTTCCCCTCTCCATAATGAACTGCTGTATGATATTTTGAACAGCCCTTTTTAAGTTGCTTTTGTACTTTCCTTGAAAGTCGATTGTATGTATTTTATGTGGATTTTTCTGAATTTTCTTTTCTGTTGGTTTCAATACCTCTTTCAGTACTATGCTTTCTGTAAAATACTCCTAGTCTGTAACTTCAAATACTCCAAAACCCAAAACTTCTGCCAACATGACATCACAAGTGGAAAATAACACATGATTTGGGTATTTTATATACAAAATTACTGAAAATTCTATATAAAAATTACTGATGGGTATGTGTATAAAATATATACAATACATAAATGTAGTTATACTTCAGGCTTATCATAAGCTACTCCATTATGTGAATATAAATATTCCAGAATCTGAAAAAAATGCAGTCTCTGAAATACTAGTGCTCCACCTTTTAAATGGCACTTGGTGGAGTTTTGCATGGGGAACAGTATAACAGGACACATTTTATAAGATTATAATAGTCAAAGAGTCATATACAAAAGAAGTGTGCAAGAAACTTCCCATACACTTAAGACCAAAGAATCCAGTTGAGGGCCTGGATCCCACGGTAGTGTACTTCATGAGTCCAACTGAAAACCTAAAGCCCATAATAATGCCTTCCAGGAGCCCAACTGGAGGCCAAGAGCCCACAACAATGTCTCGTGCAGGCCTGTTCATTTATTTGCCCTGGGAAGGCCCAAAGGTCAGTAGCAGAAGCTAGAAAGTCATGTCAGGAGAATGAAGGATCTGTGCTAACAGGCTGAGGTATCTACACTGGAGCCAGGAAGCAACACTCAAGAACTAAAGCTTTCTTGAAAAGTACTATGGCATCAGCAACAATAAGGTCCTGAGTTCCTCCTGCAGTAAGGAAACCCAGGTTCCCATCAGGAAAGCCAACACAACAAGCTTCTGCAGGAGACTGAACAGTGCACCGATTTTCCTTTCAGAGCTAGGAAGTGATGCTCAAGGTGACGAGAGCTCCACCAAATGAACTGTTAACTTCTCACTGATGAGGTCCCAAGCTGCTCTTCTGAGGAGAACAGCTAAGTTCACTGGGAAAGCTGTCAGATCAAGGTTCCCCAAAAGAACAGCTCACAAGCAGCAGCTCTCTAGCAGCTCTCCAATAGGTTCTACCAACCCCCAACAGCCTCTTTCCTTCTTGAGTTCTGTCCCTTGTGCTGCTGGCAGTGGCCCACAGGTGGGGCTCCAACACCCAGCATCACACTGGCTCTGTTTAGCTGGGTGTACCAGTTGGCAATCTACCACAACAGCTAACTAATAAATTTTGAAGTTGAGTAGACTGAATTTCTTGTACATTTTTCTTTTTAAAAATTGTTTTAACTCTTCTGGTTCTATTTACATGGATATTCATCATGGGATAGTGAAAAATTGCTTTCTACAACTACATCAGTTTGGAAAGAATTGACATTAACTGTTGGCATTTTTTAATTCATGGTCATAATGCCTATGTAGATTGTGTATGTGTGCACATTCCTTGTGTAGGAATTAAATAAAATACATAAAATATAGCCTATCGTCATTTTTACCAATTTACATGAGCTGTATAAACTTTGTCTCTGTTTCTTCTTTCCATTTATAGTTGTCTTAAATATTTTCTGTACATATAATTGATATCACTTTCAATAATATTATTTTCCTTCAAACATTCAAAGAAAAAGCTCAGTTGTCAACCAGTAAAGTATTAAGTACTCTGCATTTTTCCACATTGCTACTTTTGCTTTGGTTTTTTTAAGAAGTTAAGATTTTTTTTTTTTTTACAAAAATTTGAGAGAACACTAGAAACCTGTCCTTAAGATGTCTGTGGATACATATTTTAGTTTTCTTTATTGCTAAGTACAGACTTAATACTATGAAGTTTGCACTGCTTGGCAAGTTACACCAGTGATTCTTTCTTACCTTTCAAAAAAAAAAAAAAAAGCTTAAATATGAAGGACAGGAATAGGACTGGCCAATAGTTTCAGAACAAAAGGATTTAGTAACAGAAGTTTCCACAGTGTCAAAAATTTAGCATGATGCAAACCATGCAAATATTCAACTCAAATCAAGGTTGTACACTGAACTATTGATATATGTCCCTTGACATTGCAAACAGAACTTAGACATTTATGACCACACAAATCCATCTGTTTTGCTCAAGTTACAGCCTAAAACAACATTTAATATCCTTTGTAAGGTGGAAACTATGATAAGCTGAAAAGGAAAACTTGATTTCTTTGAGTGCAACTGTGCTTACAAGTCTACGTATTCTTCAATCATAATTGGTGTAGCCACTCAGGAAAGCGTAGGTTAGAGCAGTGTCACGTTGGCAGCCTGAAGGTATCCTTGGAGATACTGCAGTGCTTCTGCATGACACTGGTGCTCACCATGAATGGAACCCTTCCTGGACAGGCAGTAGACAGTTTGTGAAGTGACTGTGTCAGGTGGATTTGGGGGTTGTTCACCATCTGACCCATAGGGTCATGCTCTTTCTTGCCAGCAAATGCCAACTGTGAGAAGACTGATAGCATGGTTTGTCTTCTATGTCCATAAAATGCTCTTAATCTGGAATGGTGTCATCTTCAGGCAACTTGAAAAGGCCAATCAGAGACAAGCAAAGGATTCCATAGCTTGGTGCATTCAGTGTTAATCACTGGCAGACATTCTACTAATAATTTTGTTATGCCAACTGCATAGATCTTTTCCTCTACATTTCCAGATACTTTTTGAATTTCAGGAGTAATGATTTTTTTTCCCCAAAAACCATTCCAAACATTTTTGGTTGTATACCATCAAATATGTCTTGTAATGCTAGGGCTCCATACTTTATGCAGTACAGATTAAAAAAGGCTAAAAAACTCTTGATGAACTTTGTAGTTTTGGAATTCTGGAGTCTTTGGAATAGTAGAAGGAAAATTGACTTTCTGTACTGGTCAGCTATTTCAGGAGACATGTGTTTTATGATACTACTCTTCAGGAGATAAAAGCCTTGGTGGTCATTTGCTTTGGATGAAGTTAGCTTCTGAAAGACACCCAGTAAGCCAGGAATTTCATCACCTGCAGCACTTGCTATTGTGTTGGAACTGTGTTCTAAGAATGCTTGAAGAAGCCTCCCTAAAGCAGGAATATTTCCTGTTCTTTCCCAAAGAATAGACTGGTGGAGGTGAGGAAAAAAAGCCATGTAAAGAAGACGGGATATCATTTTATGTGTTTCAGGATATCACCTGAAAGACACACACAATAAATTCTTGTACATCATTTTGTAAAATTTCAGTAAGCACCAGAAATAAAGCCTCCCCAAAGTTTACAACAGCAGCAGGGTTAGTTTTGCAAGTTGTTCTTATGGATAAGCATATCGCTTCAAACATGAAGTGATTGAGGTGAGGTTTGCTTGGGTTCTTATTAACAGCTTCTGCACAAACTGGGTGAGGAGAATAGGGATATAGGGGATTATGGCTTCTTGGATGAGAGAGAAACTTCTTGTGATAGCTTTCAGTGAGAGCTTTGAAAAAGTTTGTTAGCAGACTCAACAAATGGTGCAGTTTCTGCAGCTGTAAAAAGAGTGGTACTGTTAGGCACTCATAGTAAACACCCATTCAAAGCATGTTCTGCGTAGGTATGAACAACAAGGCTTTCAATTTGAAGATGATTAATAGAAGAATTAGAGACTAAAGGATGCTCTTTTGGTACTTGATTCCAAAAGATCATAATATATTTGATACCATCAGTTTTAAGGAGAGGAAATTCATTCACATTAGGTGACGTTAAATCAGGAAGGTTGTGGTTCACAAGTTCATTAGCTTGTGTGATTCCATGCTTCTACGTTTGGGCCTCTCATGCCAGAGACGTCACTAGGTAAAGGGCTGCATCTTTGGGTTTCCAGTTGAAAGATTTTTTGGGTGTTCTTTTATTTATTTATTTATTTTTAAAATTTTTTTTGTTTCAGAACCTTTATTTGTTTATTCACTCATTTTCATGGCCAGCTCAGCCCGCCCCGAGGGCAGGGCTGGCACAGCATGTGGTGCTGGGGATCGAACCGCAGTCCCTGAAGCCGCCCAAGCTTTCCCAAGCAGGCGCTTTAGACCACTGAGCCATCCCGCTAGGCCCCTGGGTGTTCTTGAAGAATAGAGTTAACCAGAGAAGATTCCTGACAGGTCCCCAGAAAAACTTGTACAATCCTTGTACCACATCACAAACAGCCCTGCGTCTTGTATCAATATCTGATCCTTCTAAATCTCTTATGTACTCCTCAGAAATATCTTCAAATGCCTCTTCATCAGCAGCCCTAAGTCTATGTTAGGCTCAATAACCTTTTCCCGGCTACTTGTCACCATGTTCTGTTCGTCAGACAGATTCTTACAGTGAGGTCTCTCACAAACTGAAGCCAGAAATTGAATTACATTACTTACTAACAAATCATATTTAATTTCACCTGTTGTAACTAGTAAATTCCAGATGGCTCTGACAAACTGAGGCAAGTGCTGCTGAAATTCTTCATCATACTTTTGAGCACAGGGTGCAACATTACCACAATTCTGGGATTTTAAGAGCTTCAATAAGCCTGCTTCCTCTTCTTCATCAGTTTTTAGAAGCTTGTTGTCTAATGTCAGTAGAGTATGAAAATTGTTCATCCAAGTTTCCATGTCCAAAAAAACTCAAGGAGATCCTGAAAATTTAAACTATAGAACAATTTTGAGGTCAGAATCAGAAGAAAAAAGAATCCTCAGGGCAGAAGCATCTTTTGCACGGGTACCGCACGGTTCAATGGTAGCCTTAAGCAGATTCAACAAAGGCAAAGCAAAGGCACCCAGAACAAGTTTAATTTAATTCTATAACGCATTTGACTTATGTTCTTGACAATATCTTTTAAATAATGAATGTGCTGTATGAAGAACTCCATTAATAACATGGAAATCTCCACTCTGAAAGCGATTCACCATTTCTGTCAATAAATCAGACTGTTTCTGAAGGAAATCTCTGCCAATAATACTAATAGCATCACTCAACTTCTGAAATTGCTCTGGGCGGCTAAGCATCAAATGCACTATATTGACTTTAATGGCTACTCAATCAGCTTTACAAATTTTGTTTGGTTCATCTTTAACATTCCTCCAGTTTCTTTTAATATAGTTCTTGAATGTTACGGGACTAGATACTTTGATGACATTGTCCTAGGACTTCTCTAGTAATGTTACCAGAAACAGTGGATAATTCTCATTTCCTTCTGCAGATTCAAGAAATTCTGCTGGGTGTCTAGTGGCAAGATCAGGTTCAAAGATCTTTTTCAAATATTCTGTGATTATTTGCAAATTTACATCCCTGAGCTCCATTATGATAGACTCCTTGTGGAGATGCAGGAACAGAAGAGGGAATCCTAGCTGTACACTGTAGCAAGCAGTGCTCTTTCCTGCCACTGCTCCACCTCCCATTCAGACCCAGGCAAAAATCTGCATTGCTACTTTTGGCCTTTTTTCCTTCCTAACATGTAAAATCTCTTCTGTTGCCATTTTCACCATGATACAAGAATGTGCTGTAGTTACTTTAGTCACATATGCATGAAGGAACCTGAAAGCCCAGAGAAACCATATTATTCCTTGAGTCTCAGTTACTTTTTCATTGGTGCAACAAAATATGTGACACAAGTTAAAGGAAGATAGATTTATGTTTTGGCTGATGAGGGTTCAGTCCATAGCCAACTGGCTTATAGCAGACAGACATCACAAGGGAGATGTAGCTCATGCCTTGGAGGCAGGAGCAGAATGGGATCAAGACGCACCCCCCTGGCCATGCGTGGTGCCCACCACCTCAGCAGACTTCTCCTCCCAAACCCCATTGAGCTACACACTGGTCCACTGAATCATGGTCCTGTGATCCCGTCACCCCTGCAGAGCACCAGCCATGCACACCTGAGGCTTTAGGGGGACATCAGACATGAGCCACGATAGGTTTTTCCATCCATCCCTTCCTTTTCTCCCACTCCTTACAGTATTATGAGAATCCCACTAGCAGTGAACATCCTTCAGGGACATATGGTCTTGAAATAATATTCTCCACCAAAAGACAGATGGATTTTGTAGGAAAGTACCTCAATGTAGACCTGTACATTAAATGTACAAAATAAATTTGAAAACTTTTATAACTAGCAAAGAGACTACTATCAAAGTCAACTTAAGGTCACATATAAATGGACCCAAATTGAAGACATCACTACCAGTCAGAGATGGGGTGTTTTGTGTATTAATGGAAAAGAAAATAACTACATTACCTCGAATTACACTAAATGTATCTGAGTCCATGAATTTACTATGGTATTCAGTAAATTCAAAAGTGAATTTACTGATCATATGCAGCAGATGCTGTGGGCCAATTCAGTGTTTGGAAAACTGGAAAGGAGGGGAATGGTTCAACAAGCCCTTTTGTAAAAATAAAATAAGCCTCAGGCACTGGTGAGATTGCTTGGCAGTCTTGCACCTGTCTGGCAAGTGCAAGGACCCAGGTTCAATCCCCGGTACTGCATGCCAGCCACAGAAACCAAGCATAGTGGCCTACAATTCCAGCACTGAGGTTGGAACAGGATCACTAGGAGTCTGAGCTGCATAATAAGACACTGTACTAAATAATAGATAAATAATTTTTTAAAAAGATAAAAAGTATGAGTCTCAGATAATGAGTTTGTGAGGTTTAATGTTAGATTAAAATATAAATAGATTATTCTTACAAAGAAGTTTATATATAAAATAAGGATTATGCATTTTGTTATCTCTAAGTGGAAGTAAAAAGTAGCAACGAAATTTCCAAACTTCGAAGTTTACATACTTATTTAGCAAAAGTGTGGGATCATCAAGAAAATTTTAAGTAGCACTATAAAGATACAGTGTGTAAAACACAATGTAGAACATTAGAAAACAAGTGACAAAAATTCTGCAAAACATACTCTCAAGGAAAGAGAGAGAAAGATGTCTCAGTTACTTTTTTCTTTCGTTTCTGGGACGAAATACCTGACACCCAAAAGGAAGGTAGGAAAGATTTATTCAACTCACAGTTTGTGGAGGTTTCAGTCTGTACTCAGCTGGCACCAAGGCAGGGTGACACGTGGAAGAAGGCAGCAGTTCATGATGGTGGAAACCAGCAAAACAGCGAGAGCAGAGGGGAAGGAGTAGTGACAATAGCTCCAGAGAGCAAGTCTGTCTCCCTTACGTTGCATTCAGGCTATCTGGCCATTGCAGAGTGTCTGAGTTACTCTTCTCTCACTGCTGGGACAAATACCCAACACCCAAAATGAAGGAAGAAAGGTTTGTTTAGCACACATTACTGGAGGTTTCAATCCATATACGGCCAGCTCCAAGGCAGATTGGAACATGACAGAGAACAGCAGGTCATGATGGCAGAACGATTGCAACAGAGGCAACAGAGAGAGTGTCTGTCTCTCCATCTCTCTTATATTACATCCAGTATTTCTGTCTCAGCCTATCTGCCTCAAGTCACACCCATAATCCCATCAATACCCAGACCCATGATCCCATCGGTACTAAGATGCATAATCCCAGTGAATCATGAGACAAATCTCAAACTCTAGAAGTCCCTGCTCCATAATTGCATGAGGCTTTGGAAGAACAACTAGACACAAACCCTAACACAGAGAATAGCACTTAGACCCATAATCCCAGCATCATGCATACCTATAATCTCAGCCACAGGGGCTGGCCAGATAGCTCAGTGGATTAAAGTGCTGGGTAGGTAGACACAGGGAACAGGGTTGGACTCCCAGCATGCTATGCTGTGCCTACCGCTGGAGCGCAGTGAGTCAGTGATTGAGACTGGGCATGGTGGCACATGCGTGTTAGTGGGGCACAGGAGAATGCATGTCGCCAACGGTTGACGATGGGTGGCAGCTCAGAATCCACATGCCGTTTTCTCTTGCAAGTACATTTGAATGTGTCCGTAACCTTTTAATGTTACGGAAATTCATTTTCAGTAAGGAATTCCAAACTACAGTAAAGTAAATATAGATATGGGTTTCTAGGCAAAAGGCTATTTCTTAGGTGAGAGTTCAGAATGTAAAAGTCAAAAGTCAAATCTTTCTCCAAGCTTCATTTTCCCATGTTGTTATACCTTCGATTTTCATGAGGATTTCACCAGCTACCTAGTCTTTTTTTTTTTTTTTCAACTTACATTTGAGTGTTGTTCAAGAGAGTTAGAGGTACAGTACTGTTGATTTAAAATATGAAAGCGATGGAATTTCCAAAGTAGAAATATGAAATGTAATTTAAGTTTTCTGGTAACCATATGCGTAAAAGAAATGAAATTAGTGCTTCATTTAACCTAATCCCCCCAAAATATTATTTCTACATGTAATGTATATAAAAATTATTAAATGGCTATGAGCATTGCTCAGCATGTCTGCCTCTATTTTTTTTTTTTTTTTGCAATATAAATCTAAATCTGTGGCACACACTATACACGCAGGCTGGTCAGTTGGAAGTACGTCATTTTCAGATGGCTCAGGACTCACAGGTGGCTGGTGGTTGTCACGTGCTACTAGGCCGCTCAGCTCTGTTGCCTCCATGAGTTGAAACAAAAGCTGAAAGAGGAGCACTTTGGTGTGTTCATTAATGCATTAATGGCACTGGGAGCATTTATAAGCCGGACAGCGGTCTATAAGTACGAAGTGATATTTTTATATCTTTACCAATTATTGCTTTGCATGTTGTACTTCAATTTTACCAGCAGATGGTGCTCAAAGCCGGCAAGAAAGCGTCAAGCTTGAAGCTCCCTGTTCCAGAGTGCTAACCATGTAGACTAGCTAGATGCAGCATGCTTTTCACAAAAGTGGTATTTTATCAGCCAAAGAAAGCAGTAGATATTAATTATAGGAAATTCGAAAATACCAATACGTAGAATTTAAGTAATCCTACAGTCACCGACCCAGCAAAACAGTCAAAGGTGTGTTTTGCTCTATTCTGTTCCTGGCTCCTTTTTGTATACAGGACTCAGTTATATATCATCGTCGTTGTAGAAGGATGGGGGCACAGGGAGATTTGCGGATGCGTAGCAGTGATGGGAGTGAACAGTCAGAGAAGAGTCTGAAAAATGGGGAGAGAAAATGCATTAGTGATTGAAGAGCATTGCAGGTAGAGAAGCCCCAAACCAGAGTCCTGCTCCTTATAAGTGGATACCACAGATGTATGCGTGGATATGTAGGTGCAGGAAAGATCGTCCTCATAGAACATTACAGTTCGTCATATTTACCATGAAAGGCGGAAAGCATGTAGATGTACACAGGTATGGCGGTGGAGATGGAAGGGATATGCTGTTTTGTTTTGGCTTGTTTTGTTCATTTCTCTGCTTGGGGTCAGGGTCTGGCTGTGCTGCCCAGGCTGGTCTTGAAATCAAACTCAAGTAAGCCTGTGCTCCAGCTTTCCAAGTAGCTGTAACTACCAGCTCGTGGCGCATAATTACATTCCTAGCATAACTAGCTGAGATTTTTTCTTGTCCTGCAGTGCAGGGATTTCCCACACTAACACTGAAAAGGTAAGTTTGGAAACACAGGGGATGCTATATGAGAAGTCAATAGAATAGACTGGAATAGAATAATGGGGTGTAGAGGCTCATGGAGACAGGTGACAGTTTAGAAAAATGGCTGAGGGAAATGATGGAGGACACTGACTAGGAATTGCCAAGCTGTGTGGATCGAGGGAGCAGCTGTGATTGGATTCTGGGCACTCGCAGTGGCATCAATCTTCATGGTTGCTTGCTTCTGAGCAGCTGCATCAGCAAGCCATAGGAGGAGCAGAAGCCAGGCGTGGCTGGAAGTGATCCATCCCTGCGGTGCGGACAGGCACGCGTAGCTGGGAGCTGTAGGGCCAGAAAGCGAGACATTCAGGTGAAGCCCTGCGAGATCTTGCTATGAACACCAGGGGCAGGGAACTAACAGCTCTCGCAGAGAATAGAATGTAATCTCTGATATGGGATAGCTAAAATCAGAGTGCAGGCTCACGGAATGAGAGAGTTCCTCTTAGGGATGCAAAGGGCTGGCTTAAATAATAAGTTTGAAGCTCAAGGAGTAAGTGGAAGCCAGGGAAAGACAAATGCACCAGAGAGGTGAGGACGTCATGTATTCTAAGTCACCAAAGTACCACCTCTGTAGACATCGAGGCCCAAACATGGAAGGATTCACCTGCAGGAAGACTTGTAATGAAAGAAAACCCCCCTGGGAATGGCAGTGGTTTACTGAAGCGGCTCCCCAATGCAGTCCTGCATAATTTACGTATATTTCTAAGCATGGAACTTAGCATTGAAACAAAGCTTCTTAGGGGCAAGATGAGACTATTTGGAAGATAATGAATTTTAACTGTTGTCAGGCCATGTACCTTGTAGCTTAAGAGCATCAGACAGATTTGGGTTAGGATTATGACTTTACTCTTGAGAGCTGTGTGATGCGGGTGAATTATGTATAAATGCTGAGATGTTTCCTTGTATGTAAAATCAGAGTGGCAATCCTATTCTAGTATTTTACAGTGCCATTTTCAAGGAGATTTCATAAGTGAAAGCTGTCCTAATCAGAGCGAAGAGTGAAACACCTGATAAGTCTATTAATAGAAGCATATCCCCACGAGAAGGAGGGTCTGGGTTCATCATGTACAAAGTAGCTCAACAGTGGACAGAGAGTGACTGGGAAAGTAGCTGGATGATGGGGAAGATGGCATACTAGGACTTTGAGGGCCTCAACAGCTGCCGTCTTCCACCTCTGTTAGACCCTCTGGCCTTACTGCTTTGCGTGGACAACCGTTTTCGCTGAATGCTTTCCAGTGTCCTGAGGCCGTGCCTGGAGGAAGATGGCTGTTTTCCTTTGCTTTGCTTTGCTTTATTTTATTTTTTAGAGGGCAGGAGCAGGGTGTGGGAGTGGGAACAGCTCTTAGAAATAAGCAGTTTTCATTCTTAGAATAAATCCACGCTCTTTATTTTCCATTGTTTGACCTTCTGAAGCCCTCTACCAGTTCTGTCTTCTCACATGACAGCTCTGCAGACCTTTGGAGACAGTGACTGCATCTCTCTGGATGTTTGACTTCTCAGCCCGGCGGCTCCAGGTCTCTGGCATCCTTCTCTGATGCATCCTGGGCCTGAGCACTCTCCAGCCACCTCCTCTTGCAGGTTTTAGCCTTCCTTTGTCCCTGCTGGAGCCTCACCTCCAGGCACAGTCTGAAAGACACGAAACCAAGTGGGCCCCAGTTCATGCCTTTGCAGCCCACGTCCGTCCGGTGCCAAGCTTCCAGGTGACGCCTACAGGCTCTATTGTGGACTTCCCACGTGGTCATGCGAGTTCTGGAACAAGAGGCCAGGCTTGCCCTTTTCTGCCATAACTGTGGTAGGTTTGTTTGCTGCCCACATTTGAGGAATTCTTTTGGATCCTGATTCTGGCAAATTGGATTTATGTGCAGATTTAATGAACACTGGCGAAGGCTTGGGTGAGTGACAGCTGCTTCGTCAGTCCCCTGGGGCTCGGCTTCCCCATGGTCTAGATGGGCAGCAGAGAGAAAGTTGGCTGCACACAGCCTCGGGGAGTAGATGGGCAGCAGAGAGAAAGTTGGCTGCACACAGCCTCGGGGAGCAGGCTCTTTGGGGGTGAGAGAGAGACGAAAGGCGTGCGAGCTCCCTGCTTGGGCTATGGTAACTTGTGTTTTTCATCAGAAACAAAATAATGACTTCTTGGAGAGAATTATTTTTATTTTTCCAGTCATGCCCTTTTATTACTTTGAAATTAAATATTCTTCAGAGGCGTGTTGGTCAACAGGAGCTTTTCAAAAATTGCTTACTTGGGCAAGTCATGTCTGGCAACCTGTCGACCTGCCAAAAGGAAAGCAAGAGCCGTGAAATCCTCAGCGTTTCATGAGTGTTCTCTGAGTTGCTTGGTAGATGTATTAAATAAGCTGAGGGAACTCTTAAGGTTCTATTTCTGGCGACTACAGACTTCTACTGGAGAAGCAACTAGTAAAGTAGAAATCGCGGGGTGCGAGGTCTGGGGAGCAGTACCAGCGCTAGGCGTCCCTCAGCTCCAGCTTTAAGTGACCCGGTGAAGTAGGGCTGCCATCAGCTCTTGCTGTTACGCAGGAAGAAGCCGTAGCAAGGCCCAGGGGGCCTGGTCTTTGACCAGGACAGCAGTCGTCTTTGGAGGTCTCAGAGCAGGCTGTTGACACCCTAGTGCCACAGCAGTTTGTCTGGGAAACACAAGTGTGTCTCGAATAGAAAGTAGGGCCATCCGCGGAGCTTCTGTGTAGCTCAACGTAAACCAGTTCGCCTCCTGTGGCTGTTTATATCCATTAGACTGTGTTTAGTGAGGCCCTCTTCTGGCTTGAACAAGAAAAGAATGAATTAGAGAAGTCAGCGAGAGTGAGGAGAAGACCCTGAAGCTGGGCGTTGCGCTGATGGCGCTGGGGAGCTCAGCAGCCCCTTACTCGGGGCTTCTGCGTAGTTTACATAAAGCCATCACCTCAGCGGGGTGGGGGTCGTCCTGCTAGGTGGCAGGTCCTGCCTGTCTCGCTCTGCCCCCCCCCCCAGCTTAACTGACAGGCTCAGCACTTTTGATCTGTAGCAATTAAGAGACAGAGACAGAGACAGAGACAGAGAGAGAGAGAGAGAGAGAGAGAGAGAGAGAGAGAGAGAGAGAGAGAGCGCCTGGGCTGAGGGAGGCTCATCAAGCCATCAGACCTTTGAGCCTGACACCGGGAGGAGGGTGAGAGCTGCTGGAGCCCTGGGAGCTGTGTTGTCAGGAGATGATGGGGCTGCCCTCCTGGGGGTGCCGGCACCTGGCAGCACGAACACTCTCTGTGAGGGACAGCCCTGCCAGAGAGATGAGAGGTGCAGCTCCAGGTGTCAGACTCAAAGGAGGGAGCTGGCAAAAAGACTCGCATCACATGTGCAAGAGAAAGTGATCAAAGGCCGAACGCAGGCAGCTGGCGAAAGGCGATCCTGGGGCGCTGGCTCTTCCAAGTGCACAGCTGATCCACCCATTGCGAGGCGGCTCATGGCCAGGTTCTGGCTGAGCTGGAGAATTTCTCTCCTTCCCTGCTGTTTCTTCTTCTCTGTTTCAAAAATTTGTGGCTTCTAATGTAATACCTATAGATTATTTAAAAATATCTTTTTAAAATATTTTATATATGTGGTACATGGTATCACTATGCTGCTTGGATGCGTAGTGATTCTCCTGTTTTCAGCTACCCCAGTGCTGGGATTACAGGTGGGCACCACCACATCCAGTGGCTGGCTTGGCTTGGTGCTCCCGGGACAGAGCTGGCACAGCATGTGGTGCCTGGGATTGAACCCCGGTCCCTGCACTTGCCAAGGACCTCTGAGGTATCTTGCTCCCCTGAGAAATATTATTTTTATAGGAGATGCACAATTTTGAATTTTGGACGTTCTAATTGGACCCCATTTATTTCTTAGGGAACTCAACAGTCACAGAGCATACAAGAAACATACAGTGAAGCCACCTGGGGTAATGCATGCGTGTAACCTCAGCACTTAGGAGGCTGAGGCAGGAGGATCACAGGGGGTTAGCGGCCAGTCTAGGGAGTCTGCAGCCTAAACTGCATAGTGACACGCTGTCTTAGAGAAGAGGAGGTCAGGGGAGGAGAGGGGAGAGAATAGGAAGGGAAAGGACAGGACAAGACTGCACAGGACACAATAAACTGCACTAGATTCTTTTCCTCCTATCAGTTCAAATGAACAACTCCTTCATTCCAAACTCAGAAACAGTGTATTTTGCTAAAAGCCAGGCCTGGGGTAGAAAAGCAGAATATTCCTTTCCACATAGGAGAAGGAATATTTTAATCACCTGATTCTTGGTTCTTAGGCTACATTCTTTGTTGGCCATCTCATTCAGTCTTTGGCTTTAGGAAGAAGAGAGACCACTTTCCCACAAAGGGGATTTTGTTTTCCATTGTCTCTGTAGCCAGATGGTAGCTGTTTCGGGGGTGCATTCTCAGCAGAACACCGTTTAACATTTTTAAATAAATACACTTACTATTAATTAACCAACTGTAGCATGCTTGTTCATTAAACTTGGAATTCTGTGAAATGCTTATTAAATGCATACCTCAAGTACTAGAAAAACAATTCAGTGTTCTACTGCAGAAGGGTACATTGAAGAAATTGAGGCCCACCATGATCACAGGTGAGGCTCCATGCTACTGCCCTTAAAAAAAAAAAATCAATATCCCATGATCATTGACCAGTGATTTCCCTGTGTGGCCAGGGAAACAGTATTCCGGGATGCAGTATTGAGCAGGATGCTAGAATGCAGAATCACGGAGAGCAGGTCAGAGTCATAGAGCGAGCATTTGAATGTTAGCCCTGTGCCCCGAGATTCATATGCAAATCAAAGTGACTGATGCCTGAAGTTGTCAAGTCAGACGTTTATTCAGGCTTAGGTGATGGAAATATTTTGTTAGGATAGGTTCTTTAAGCTGCACAGGGTTGTAAAGCAAAAGCCATATATATGTTTTGATCTTCACCCATAAAGCTATTGATTATGCTGTAGCTTAACTTGTTATATGACAGAAGTTTGGCACCAGAAATGAGAAAACAGATGATTACTTAAAATTAATGTGTGGAACTGGAAATGGTCTCTGACTGTATGCCGATTTTTGGATAAAGTAAAGCTGTTTGGGGCTGACGTTCCAGGGCTGTCTTAATTTGATAACGGGATTGTGATAGCATTAAAAGGGATTTAGCAATGAAATAAATGGGGATGAAACAGAGCTATTATCTTCCTCTGAAAAATAAGCCATTGATTAGAGACTCAAGACAGTTTTTAAAACACAGCTTGAAGACAGCAAAAATTTCGCATCTTTTTCCATGCAAATGAATTTCCCCAAGTAAAGGGAAGTTCTGACATCACAACTGCGAAGTGACTGCATTTCTAGGGTGGGCGATGGGGCAGGGCCACCCGTGCACGGGGGTGTGCATTCCCCTCTCGTTCCCAGTCCTCTCTACGCTCAGTCCTGTCCTTGTCTTCTTGGCTTGTGCTGCTTCATAACGCGGCACTGGGCAGGGCTCCAGGCTTTTCTCCCTGAGGAGAGATGAGGACCAACAGCTGGTCCAGGAGGAGGCTCTGGAATCTCATCATAGCGCTGTCATCAGCGACATGAGGCCTGGTTACAGAAGTGTACACTCAGGTGAAAGAGGATAGAGACCTTCGAGGGAGGGGCACAGGCTGGCCTCTGTTTTGGAGTAAATCATATATTCTCAGAGGTGCCCTGGAAGGTGAGCGACTTAAGACATGTGGCCTAAAATCATTCCTTGAGCCCCTTGAGGCTTTCTTCAACTTAATTAGGGGAAGGTTTCTGCCTTTAGCTTATTCCCTCGGTTGATTTGTTTAATTATAGTATCTTGAAAATCAAATCAGGGGATGCCAGGGAGATAGCTCTGTGGCACAAGTGCCTGCCTGGCAAGTGCAAGGTCGTAAGTTTGAACCCCAGTCCCACAAAATCAATCAATCAATCAATCAATCAATCAATCAATCAGGGATGTGGGATACAGACATGGACAACCTTGGGTAATTTTGATTGTGTCCTGAAGTTGCAAGGTGTTTTGAAAGCATGATTTTAACATTAAGATTTTCCTTTCTACCAATTGTGATCTCTCCTTCCCTACCTCAGAACTGCAGCTTCACATCCGCCATGATTTGGATGTCATCCCTTTCACTAATGCAGTGTGGGATTCTCGATTGGGTTATGAATGAGACAAGAACATTCATGCCCTATAAAAGATATGAGAGGGACAACTGGAGAAAGTCTGGGCATCACTGGAAGTATCACATCAATGCTAATTTCCTAATTTTATTTATGAGAGCATCCTTTCTCATACAAAATTGTGCTTTAGAGTTTAAAGATAAAGACGCCATCTTCTATGCAGCCTACCATTAAGTTGGAGAAAGAGACAGAGGTCCCTCCTGCCCTGTTGCTTGAATATTTATTTCATGAAAATTTCGTGTTGAAATTTGGGTAGCACTGTGGTGGTAAGAATGGCACTCTCTGGAAATGAGCAAACCATGAGGGCTCTGCCTTGGGGAATCAAAGCTGCAGTTGTCAGCTTTGCCCTCCCGTGCTCTCTCCATAGTTCCACCTTCCAGCTCCTAATGCAGCAGTCCGAATGCCCTCGCCAGGTACCCATGCTTCCCAGTTCTTTGAGAAAGTGAATGCCTGTTTATTATAAATGACCACACTGCAGTTGTGTTGCTATCACCGCAGCAAATGGGCTGCTTCTAGAGGAGTGGGGCCAAGGCTGCCAGAAATGCCTAAAAATAGGGAAGCAGCTTTGCAATGGGCAGAGGTTGGAATAATCATGAAGTGAATGGTAGAACAAGGCTGTGTCGCCATGAACCAAGCATTTAGGGCAGCGGTTCTCAACCTGCGGGTTGTAACCCCGGTGGAACACAGGGTTCGCCTAAAGGCATTCCGAATCATAACTGTAGCAAAATGACAGTTTTGAAATAGCCACCAAAATTATTTTTTGGTTTGGGGTCACTGCAACATGAGGAACTGTATTGCGAGGTCATGGCATTAGAAAGGTTGAGAACCACTGATTTAGGGTAATGTTGGTGTGGGCTTAGAAAAGAATAATGTAGGACAGACTATCTCCTTGAAGATTACTTAATTCATCCTGACTAAAATTCTGGTGGACATATGGATGCCAAAGATAATTCCGATGAGATCTGAAATGGAAAATGAGAAACAACATGTTGGAAAGTGATGGAAGGGCCAGTGTTACAATGTTGTAAAGAACTCTGTTGGATTTGTGTCTATATCTGGGGACTTCATGGAAGGCAGAGGTTAAGAGAAGTCAACTAAGATGTCTTGTGGAATAAAGACCAAAATTGTATGATTTGTCTTCTCTGCATAGAGTAAACAATGAGAAAAGTGATATAAAAGTGGGATTTACAATGCAGAATAAGATGCCATCCTGTGGTTTGTATCTAGAGCTTCTTGTACTGATAGGTGGGACTTTTGGGTTATGGGGCATTGGGGCAGACTTTCTGTTAGAAGGTAGGGTCAGTCTTTTCAGAAGAAGTGAGTCACCTGCGATGTGACCTGGAAGGGTTTAGCTGCCTTCCAGCTTCCTGGCTTCATTCTCTCAGGAAAGTGGGCAAGACTGTTTTGTTATAAGATCAACTGGACAGAAGGAAGCTAGGTACTACTCATCTAGACAGCAGGAGAATGTCAAGGAAGACCTTCAGCAGAGCTGAAGTGCCCACTCATCACAGCCTGAAGTGCCTACTGTGGGCACAGCTTCCACCAGTGACGGCAGTGAGCCCTGTGGCTGGGATGAGGCCATGTGGAGCTTTGGATGTCTAACCCTTGTCCTAGTGTTCAAGCAGTGGGATGGGGAGTAAAAGCTGATTCACAAGGTATAAGGGCTGGTGTTGTTTGGAGGTATTGCTACTTTTGGACCTGTCATTCTCTTTCTCTTCCCTACGGCTTATTGTTGCAATAGGAAACTGCTGTACCACCATTGCATTTGGGAAACAGAGAAATTATTTCATGTTAAGGATTTACAGTTATAAGGAAGTTAATGCTGAGAGGAGTGAAGAATTCGGGGTCCACTGCACGGAAAGAATGTATTTTTTTATATGACAAGAATTTGCAAAGAAATGCAATGGTTTGAAATCTTTGCCCCTTCCTGAGGGCATGTTGAAATTTGATTGCTATTAGAGCAGTAGGGGGATATAGGAACTTGGGAGCTCCGCTTTTCTAGCTATTCCCAAGGTTTGAATATAGTTTGGCTTCTCTCAAAATGAGCTTAAAATTGCATATGATGGTGTTGTGTGGTAGAAACTTTGCAAAGTAACTAGGTCATGAAGCTGGATTTATTCCTTACTTGAAGGAAGTGGTTTACACTTTTGAGAACACATTGTAGTAAAGCAAGTCCACCTCGTGTTTGGCCTGTTTTGCGTGCATCTCTCTGTCTGGCTTTTCCACTACACCCAGGTGCAGGGTAGGCCCTCACTAGATGAGACCACTCTATCTTGGATTTTCCATAACTTGGGTACCTCCATAACTGTGAGCCAGGTAAATTTATTTGCTTCATAAATTGCTCAGCCTTGGGTGTCCTGCTATAGTAACACACAGACACAGGCATTATCATTTAAGAGAACTGCTCGGCCTTGGCCTGGCTTTGGCACTTTTCACCATACGGTGATACAGCAAAATGACATCAACAAATGCCAGGGCTTAACCTTGCATTTCTTAGCCTCCGGAATTGTCAGAAAAAAATCCTGCCCATTATAAATCACCAAGTTTCAAATATGGCCTTATAAGCTGGGCGTGGTGGTGCATGCTTGTAATCCCAGCACTCAGGAGGCTGAGGTAGGAGGATCGGTGTGAGTTCGAGACCAGCCTGGGCTACAAAAGTGAGCTCAAGGCCAGCCTGAACTGCAAAGCAAGACCCTGTCTCAAAAAGACAAAAAACAAACAAACAAACAAAACCAAATATGGCCTTATAATAGTATAACACAGACACAAACAGAAGTGATGTATAGAAATCATAAGTGCTTACAAACATTAACATCTGAAGAATTCAGGTGAAAAAAATTGAGTATTATTTCTACAACTACTCTGCAAGTCTAAATTTTGAGATGAAGCCAGGCGTGGTGGCTCACACCTGTAATCCCAGCACTCCGGAGGCTGAGGCAGGAGGATTGGTATGACTTCGAGACCAGCCTGGGCTACCACAGTGAGCTCAAGGCCAGCCTCAACTGCATAGCAAGACCCTGTCTCAAAAAGATAAAAAATAAAACAAACAAACAAACAAACAAATAAATAAATAAATTTTGAGGTGACAAATGCTAAATAGAACACATTTTATCAGACTTTTATGTGTATTGTCCTGTAGTGATTTCACTTTTTTTTTAAACCACATAATATCCCATGCAATACTTTCCTGACTATGTTAACATATTCATTGTTCTTATTAAAGAAGCTCAGTGAGATCTTCAGTACAGGAAAATGCCATGCACTGACCAAGTCCAGCCCTCTTCCTACCCTACTCCGCACCTGTACTGACCTCTCATCACCTCAGTGCTACCTTCAGGTGGTTGTAGATGGGAGTCAGTATCTAGGGATTCCACATAGGAGAGGAACATGGACTAGATGCATGTCTTAATCTTCATGGAGGAAAATGTACGAGACCGTACTGCGACTCAAGTTCTCAGAGCTGTGTGTACCTATGTGTTTTAGAACAGGAAGCAGCAAGGTGTGAGGGACAGCATGATCTGCAGCTATGCTTCTGCGTGCTTTCGACATCTTTGTCTGTTTGTTTCTGTATTTCTAAATTGACACAAATGACTATCACTTGTTAAAATGAAAGTAACAATAATATTTTAGTTCAAACAAATATATTTTAGTTCCTCCTGGCTTGGAAATTTAAATTATGAGTACTCAATCTAGACTGTATCTTGATGTGCACAATGTAGCTTGTGCAGATTTTAAACTTAATTTTAAACTTAATCACCTCAATCATTCAATGGCTAATCTTGTATTTATTTTTCCTGAGGAGGTGGCTGACTTTGAAAAAACCTCACATTTATTTGCAAGCTCTCACCCATAATTCTTGCTTCAACACTTCAATTCTGAGTGCAACTTCTAGCAATTGACAGCCTCAATGGTGTGGATAAGCATCTACCCTTTGGACTCACCGGTGAAGAAATTTTTCAATCAAGGCAAGAACAGAATGCAGGCACAGTAAAAACCCTACAATAACCAGATGCCTTGTGCACGCTCATTTAAGTGCTAGCTATAGTTACGTGTTTCCTTCATGAATAATCAGTCACCCAAATAGCTGTGTTTGGGCCACAGTAGGACTGTCACTGAAAACCAAAAATGTTAGTTGCTCATTAGGAGCCCTCGTCTCAACACAATGAGAAGCAGAAAACTGAGAAGGGCGAGCTGAGCTGGTCCTTTTGTTTTCCTGCTTCGCTCTGTCACTGGGAGAAAGGCTACACTTTGAACAGTGCTTCTGTGCCCTTTTCAAAAAATAAAGCGGTACACATCGAAGATACAAAGATACATTAGGAAGTGAAGAAAATGAAAGAAACAAACAGTATAGTTCAGAGCAAAAGAAGACAACTCCTTTATATTCTTCTCAAACAAAACACACACTGACACACGCAAATTCACACACACACAAACACACACACACTCTCCCACATAGACACTCGCATGCATAATATTTTGAAATGCATTCTTTAAAATGGGCATACTTGTGACCGTCTTTCCACTTAAGTCTCCCACTGTATGATCTTTAGCATAAACCTCTCATCTGCATTTATGTTGCATTCATTCCTTTCAAAGTCTGTTTCTATCTCTCAATGGATAAAACTTGGATAACTATTCCTTTAACTATATATCTATGCCTATTTTTCAATACTTTCTCAGCAGAAACTCTTGAAAATATTTTTACTGAAGCCAATGAATTTTTTTTAAGAGCCTTACTCTGTATTTCAGATTAGCACTAACTTTACTATGTTACCCCACCTGGCCTAGAGCACACGGTAGTCTCCCTGCCTCGGCCTCCTAGGTGCTGGAATTACAGTCACATGCTACCAGCCCTGGAAGAGGATGGTGTAGTTTTAAAGAATTTTGACAAATATGCATACCTTTCTTCATAATGGGAATAACATTATCTACTTGTACATTGAGAACCATACTTAGATTGCAGAACTGTGAACGTTACTTAAATCCTTCTCAACATGATAAACTTAAAAATACTATCTTACTCTTAAGATACATTTCCTTGATCATGACAGAGGAACCTATTGGAATAACCTGTGGTGACAGTTACTTGTATTTCTTCTAAGATGCAGATCAGAACACAGTGGAGGCCTAGCTGGAAACAGAAGCCCACAGGAGGCTGGGCAGGCTTGCCTCAGCCAGAAAAGCTTTGGCACTTACAGGTGCACAGAGGGGGACAAAGGACTCTATTTGCCATTGGACAGGAAAATGACAAGAAAATTTATTCCCCACTTTCCTCTCTTGTGTTACTAACTCTGTGAGGGAAGTAAAGCTTAAGGCATGTTCACAGAGTGTTGGGCATGTAGGAATCTTAGGAAAACTAGGCTAATGCTAACTTGATCACTGGCTTCTTCTATACTGCCAGAGTGTATGAGAGCAGGGATATGAGGAAACACTGCCCACCTCAATATGTCTTGTGCTCCAGGGGGCAAATGAGTCTCCCAAGGGCCTGGCTGCACAGCAGCCCTGGGGCAAGGACCTGGGATTC
>PVJA010026342.1:0-29740 GCA_004027025.1 Myocastor coypus | reverse complement strand
GGAGGAGGAGGAGGACGAGGAGGAGGAGGAGGGCAATGACAACAACAATAACAACAACAGCAAGCTTGGAGAAACCTGAAAACTAAGTTCAAATCTGCACCATGGGATTAGATCCTACAATGGAAAAATGCATTCGTGAGAAACCTGGGGAAATATAAATAAAATCTATAGTTTTGTGGGTAAGAATGTAAAAATTTACCATAACAATATGAGATTTTAACGCTAAGAAATAAAGAGAAGGGTAAAGAAAGGGTAAAGAAATCTTGGTCAGATCTTTCTAAGTCATTGGTAAATGTAATAGTATTTCAAAATATTTTATTTCTGAAAAGTAAGATAAGGAAAATCCCTGAGTCATGTAAATACTACTCAAAAGAAAACTGGGGTAGCTATACCACTTCTAAACAAGAACTCTCCAGTAAAGGAACACTGCCTGTAATAAGAGGTAGATTTCGTAGTGATGTAAAAATTGATTTGCCAAGACAACATAGAACTCCTAAATGCATATACATATAATAATAGTAAAGCCTGGGGGTGAGGTTGTGCTGTACTAGTAAACCACTAGTGTATGCAAGGCTCTCAGTTTCAATCACCAACACAGCAATAATAATAATAATAATAATAATAATAATAATAATAATAATAACAACAACAACAGCAACAATGAAATATAAAGTATACTGCAACAAAGAGTTAAAGAACTAAAGAGAAAAACCGGAAAAATCAACAATTGCTGTTAAAGACTCAAGTACTCATTTTACAGTCATTGACAGAACTTGAAGAAAAAAAACAGAAAAGATGTAAAAGATTTGAAGAAGACTGCATCAGCAGTTCACTAGCAGTGACTTACACTGATTCGTGAAAGTGATTTATATGCGTGTCTGCCCAAGACCACATTCAATGTTAGCACATTGCAATCTTAAAATCTGACTCTACAGGTGGTACTTACACCACAGAAGTTATCCAGTTCTTCAGATAAGGCCTTCTCTCTCCAAATACTTAGTTAAATATTTACTGGAATACCATTGCCAATCCACCAAAACTAAGTGGTATTGAATGACATCCAGAGAACACTTTTACTCCCAAGTCTATATGGGTGATTTACTAAGATAATCTGTACTCTAGGTTGTAATACAAGCTTCATCAAGAGTTGAAATTGTAGGAAGATGGTCATTAGCCACTGTGGAGCTAAACTAGAAAACCACAAAAGTTATCTTAAAATCCAAAAACATCTCAAAATTAAGCAAATATTTACAAATAACTCATGATTAAAAGAAAAAACCACATACGAATAAGAAAATATTACAGTCTAGAAATATTATCATTTGAATAAGGTTAAATATATCAAAATGTGTGTTCTATAACTAAGAAATAATCACCAAAAGTTTGTACATTCCATGCTTATGTTAGAAAATACCAAAATCAATGATTTTACTTTTGCTTGAAGAAATTAGAAAAGGAACAACTGGAATCCCAATAGGCAGAACTAAAGCAAACAATAAATGTCAGTCATTAATGAAAGAGAAAACAGTTACATGACTGAGGAAGTCTATAAGACAAAATTTCATTATCCAAAGGATCAATAAATTATCAAAGTTCTAAAAAGACTAGTCAGCTACAAAAGAAACATACAAATTACCACTGTGAGGAACTAAGAAAAGACACCCCTACATACACTACTGATGTGAAGAGAAAAATAAGAGGATGTGAGAAATTATTTCATGCCCAAAAATTCATCAACTAATGTTAAATTTGGGAATTTCTTTAAAGACACTGTGTCACACCCATGAAGAAATAGCCCAAGCAACCCCATATAGACAAAACTAAATCCAGAATTTAGAAACACCTGACAAAGATCAGCTGGTTAAAGTCTACAGTCTATGTATAGAATAAGCAATGTCAATTCTACACAAACACTCCAGAAAACAGATCATTTTATATGGACTGCATTAACCTGACCTTGAAACTTTGGAAGAAAACATATTTGCATAAAGGAGAGCTACATAATAATGCATCATCACATAAATAGGTTGAAAATTTTGCTAAATTTTAGCAAATCTGGTCCAAAAACATACAAATATGCAATGTAACATGGCTATATGGGCTCATCCAGAAATAGTAGATTAGTCTAGAACTGAGAAATTTATGAATGCAATTCACTTTGTCAAAATATTCAGAAATATGAAAGACCATATACCAATTCTACCATAATACTATTTTCAAATATGAATTTGTTTCAACACAAAGGGGTACCTTGGGGTAAATTTTGAATTTTGTGTTTGCTTGCGCAAGAGTTTTCTATGAAAATAAGTTAAGTGAATGGCCGGGCATGGTGGTACATGCCTGCAATCCCAGCACTTGGGAGGCTGAGGCAGGAGGATCAGTGCAAGTTGGAAACCATCCTAAGCTACAAAAGTGAGCTCAAGGCCAGCTGAACTGCATAGTGAGACCCTGTCTCAGTAAGACAAAAAAAAAAAAAAAAAAAAAAAAAAAAAAAAAAAAAAAAAAAAAAAAAAAAAAAAAAAAAAAAAAAAAGTTAAGTGAATGAAGACTATGAACCTAGGTGAAAAGAACCCAGCAGGGCCACACAAAGAGCTCCAATATCTCTTCAGTACTTTAACTGACCACATATTATAAGCCATACCCATTATCATTTATACAATTTAGTACCACCATCCTGCTTCCATTTCACATTAATTCATAAACCATTAACTGTCTGATGCCGACTTCCAAAGCAAATTTTGAGTCCTTTTCAAAAGAATAGCATTCTATTTATTGTAATGTTCATGCCTTTCCTAGCCATGTACTCACCCTAATTTTTTTTTCATAAGCACTAATATTGACAATTTTTAAATAGCATAGTGCATGTTAGGGACGTAGGTATCATACTATGGCAGAAGTGATAGTGATTGTCTCAATAGACAAAAAAACCATTGGATTACACTGCTAATTCATGATAAAAATCTCTGAGCTAGCAAGGAATGCTGATAGTTCCTGACTTGACTACGCTTTAATATACAATTTTTCAACTTCACAGTTATGGGAAAGCAATGCATATTCAAGAGAAACTGTACTTCAACTTTTGAATCTTGATCTTTTCTGGGGCTAGGTACATGCTCTGAGACATTCTCTGGCAGCCTGAGGCCTTGGCAGGGGCTCTTAACTCCCAGTTAGACAAGTGATCACAGGGTTAGCCAACTGACACCACGTAGTAGCTTGCATTACTAGGCTATCATAGTTTCCAGGTTTGGTATATCAAATGAATATTTGACTTGATGATATTTTCAATTTGCAATAGATTTATCTGGACCTAACCTGTTATTGTCACTTTAACATCCCTGGGACACCACATCTGACACCCATGACTTAAAAGTTGTTTCAGTCCGTGGTTGACTGACTCCAAAGCAGAAACGACAAGGTGAAAAGGTCTGGGTAGAGAGAAACTGCTGGGAAACAGAGAAGCAAGGGTGGGGCCTGAAAGAGAGGCATAGTCTTCTGGGTGACCCCCACCCCCAGGGACACACGTCCAACCAGTACCATGTTCTCAGAGCAACCCAACTGCGGTGCCGACACCTTAACCCAATCACCTCCTATGGAAGTAAATCTAAAGAATAACAGAATCCCACTGTAATTGTAGAACATTTGTATAAGGCAACGTTTTGAACTAGGTAAGGACATTTATAAAAACTTATGGCTAGCATAATATTTAATGGTGAAAGACTGAAAGCTTCCTTTATGATTGGGGAAAAGGCAAAAATGTCTACTTTTACCATCTCAAATAAAAGTTGTAGAGCTATAAGGTCTCTTCCTTAAGGAAAACTACATTTTGGCTACTAATAAGCCAAGAAAAAAGAATACATATGTCATGAATATATATATATATATATATACATATATATATATACATATATATATTATATATAATGAAAACTCATAAGGAAAATGCAATAAATCTACAAAATAAGATAGAATTAAAAAGTGGATTTAGCAATGGAGCAGAATATATGGGGTCTTTATATAAAAACATGTAACACATGAATAAAGTTTTAAAAATAGTATAAAATGTTAAAGACTCAATACTTTGATAATAGTACCAAAAATAATACACATAAAAGGACTACATTCAAAAGTCTCATACACTGAGAACTATAAACTAATTGAGAACAATATCATACTAAAGGAGGAAAATTCGATATTAATTTTCAATTTCCCTTCAAATTAATCGATGGATTTACTGTAAGTTCAATAACAATCTCTCAGTGTTAATGTAAAAATGGACAAACTGGGTCTAAAGCTGACATGGACCAGGGCATAGTGGTGGCCATCTGTCATCCCAGCCATTCAGTGAGGATGAGACAGAACTGCAAGCCTGAGGACAGAGTGGGAAGTTCAGTAACTGGGGAAGACCTGGTCTCTTCTAAGTTATTTTAAAAGGGGTTGGGACTATACCTCAGTGTGAAGGCTCTAAGTTTAAAGTTAACTAATTAAGTAATTCACATAAAATAGAAAATCCATATACAAGTGAAAATAATACTGGAAGAATCAAAGTCATAGGACTTCAACTACATTTGTAAAGCTTTATTATAAAGCCACAAGGATCAAGACAATACGGAATTAATGTAAATTTACAGATTAGTTGAATGGAATAGAAATGGAATCACCCACCCATGGCAGATGGAATTTTGACAAAGGTTTCAGAATTGTTCAATGGTCAGCAAATCATTGCTGAAACAACCATATAACCACATGGACAATATAAAGTTCTTAGAGAGCCTTGAGGTCTTTTGTTATACACTACAACTTGTTTATACACTGCTGTGACTTTTGCTGATTCTACTGTATAGTGTGGCACTGTAATTTTATATTCTGTTGTATATTACAGTACTATATGTAAGACTTGTGTATATAAAACCAAAGTCATCAAAGGAGTTTCCTCTGACCATTTTCTTGTTCCAAATGTTATAATGTACATACTACACACAAGTCCTCATTTAACAACCAACTCAGTTAGCAACCTCACTGCAGGAATGGTGCGTGGTCGTTAGATGAAGTAAGTCTGTCTTACTCATGGGAATGCAACCAGTGTGGAAAGACAGGCAGTTTCCAAATAAAGATAATATACATTTACCACTGTATTACTACACAGTCACACTCTTAAGTACTTGCCCAAGATAAATAAAAGACATGCCAACACAAAATCTCGCCCTTAAGTGTTTACTGCAGCTTTGTTCCAAATGACCTCAAACTCGAAATTCTTTAAATATTCACTGCTGAGGAACAGATAAACTATTAATGGTACATCCATTCAGTGAAATACTATTCTACAATAACAAGAAACAAACTAACCAACCTGCACCAAAACACCTACCTCTTAAAAGCATTGTGTTAAGTTTAAAAAGGCAGACATAAAACAGCACATCCTGTGTGATTCTGCTTATTTTCAATGAAGGTAAAATTATACTGTCAGAGATTTGTGACTGGCATGGACAGTATGGCTGGAAAGGAAAATTGGGGAGGGGGGAAATATTCTAAATCCTCACTACCGTGGTAATTCACACATTGTGCCCATTTTTCAAAACTCATCAAAGTATTGGTGCATGGAAACAGGTTATTTATCTTGCTGTGAAGTATATCTCAATAAAGATGATTTTTTTGAAAAGTATTTAGTGTTAAAAGAACTAAGAAAGGGACTTAAGCCAAGGATCTCCTGGAACATCTGTCTGAACAGATGTTTACTGTGGAGGGGACTGGGGGTTGGTGTTAGGGAGAACTGCTTGGGCAGAGGGCAGGCTGTAGTCAGCTTCAGGCAGGGGAATGAATGCTGGGATTTTCCAGATGAGCTGGGTTTGATCTTGGCTCTTTTCTTAAAAATGACATGCGTGTTGGCAAGCTCCTTGGCTTTCCTGAGCTTTGAATTTTGTATCCTTGCCTGTATAATGGGTGTTGAATCCACCCTGCCCAACTCACAGGCTGTCATGCCAATCATACAAGTTAAGAAGGGGCGAAAAAACTCTGCAAACTTCAAAGTGCTGCGCACATGCAAAAAGGGAAGTGGGGGCCAGTGTGGAAAATAGCAAGAAGAGTTTAGGTTCTAAGTGAATGTACATAGTTTAAAAATTCCTGTGCACACAGAACAGAAAGGGAAAGGAGAGTCTCCTATCTTCCCACTGGGTATTTCTACCACTTATCTTGAAGATTCAGTGAGTTTGTTTAGATTTAAAGATATGCTGCTTGCAACCCTCCAGATGAAAGAGCAAAAAAGCTCCCATGGATGGAGGCCCTTATGGGCCAAACTAGATAATGTCATTATTCTATAAACAGGTGATAACAGCAGAGCCGGCTTCATCTCAAACTAATCCAGTTCTAATCCCTTCAAGGGTCTGGAAAGATGTCAGGGAATAAAAGGCCACTGCCACTTAGCAAGCTGTATCTCCTGAGTGGATTTGTCACCCTTCAAGCCGAGCATCTGTCTAGTTGTCCAGACATGACAGGCACAGCAATGAGGGGACGGGTGGGAGGGAGGACTCTCTCTCCTGTCACATGCCTGGGAGCTGGAGAAGTCTTGCATTTCCTCTCCTTGGACTGGAACCTGACAAAAGAGAGCAACTGATATCCCTTTAACAATCACAACCGCTACAACAACTTCTCAGCCCCCTTCATTGTCTCCTAAATAAATATATCAAGATTAACCTTCAAGGTCACAGAGGAGATCAAAGGCACAGCCAGATTCCACTCTGGCAGTCCAACCTTGGAGTTTTCACAGCCACCTGACCTCCAAGGAGCAGAGCCCATGCCTGCCACGTCCTCCAATCCAGGAGCCTACAGGCTCACAGGTTTGCTTCTCTGAACTTCCCTTCCCTTCACCTAAATGGGGATTAATAGGGCATGCAGGAGTTTAGTGTCATAGTGCATGCCAAATGTCTAGGAAGATGTACGGCTTTCACTAAGTCACTCAAAGAATATCAGGTCCTATTCTCTTTCTTAAGCACCTCTAGAAGGCAATTCTTAGCTCTGGGGAAAGAATCTGGGTGCAGCTCTCTTTGTGCAAGCAAAGACCATGAAGCTGCAGCTGACCTTCTTGCTGAGGGGACATGGCCAACACCACCACAAGTGGAGTCTGTGAGCATGAAACTCAGCCTCCCTAGCCACAGGGTCTAGAGGTCTTCACTCTACCCCAAATCCTAGCATGGTGAGTAGGCCCTTTGCTCAAATATAGTTTATCCCTACTAAAACTGACATCTAGTCTTGGCCTCTAGCGTAATTATGTTAAGGGGTGATGGAATCTTCCAGAATCAATGAGATTAAGAGGGTTTTGCCTTCACAAGGAGACTAATGAAGTTCTGGAAATGAATTGGTTCTCACTGAGGTGGGGCATTACAAACAAGATCAGCTCTTATTTCCTTTGCATGCACCTCTCTACTCCCTCCTCTGCTTTTCTGCCATACATGGAGCAGCACTTGATTTTTGTCTGAAGGTGGACAGACACTAGCACCATACTTGAGAGCCTCCAAAGCATTGAGATGAAAACCTCTTTTCTGTGTTAACTATTCTGTATTAACTATAACAAAATGCTCTAGTATTTTGTTATAGCAACAGAAAATGGACTAAGACAACAGACTGTAGTCATTGGTACTGATGGATTGCCCGCTGCATCTGAGTCAGGAATCACTTTCACAGTATCAAGCATAGCAAGACTGGGTTGCCTGGGAAACCTGGGGATCTGAATTCTGACATGAAATTTACCCTGGAGCCTTTTAGAATAATACCCTTCAAACCTCAATCCTCAAGGTTCTATGTGGGGAAGATACTTCCCTAGAAGTGTTTGCTTAGTGGCAAGTGGTGAGTGCTCCTGGGTAAAGGTCACTCTTTCATTGTCCTCTCTTGACAAATTCACCGGCACACTCAGAACGAAGACAGAGTGACTGGGACTCGGAGTGGCATGATGTCATGGGAAGAGATGGAAACCAGAACCTCCCAACCCAACCTACAGCCCTCGGCCACGGTCTAGCCCTGTTCTTGCTCTGTTCCACCATCCTCTCCACCAATTTCCACATCTACAAGTTATGTTCAGTAACTATAAGATGAACACCATCTCAATTAACAGGCTACCTGCAGGGCATCTCCAAGCCAACTATTCCAGCACAATTGTCCGCACTGTCATCAGGGCCTAATCAACTAATGATGGCTGAAAATGAGGGAGGCCAATCCCAATAAATTCAAAGGCAAGTCATTTTTCTCTTTTAGTGCCCCTCTCCCTCCTCTTCCTTCTTCCCACGGCACAATGCAGTAAATTAATGTCACTGTGGTTATTACAGTACCGCTGCTATGGCAAGTATTCAAGCGATGATCCTGGAATATTTTACCTCAGCATTTATTTGTCCATAAAATAAAACAGGATTTATGGTATGACTCTCCAGTTTGAGGGCTGCATGGACAGCAGCTGGGGCACATCTTATCTCCTCCACAGGTAAAGATATAGGGATGCTCTTGGGGAGCAAAAGTGGCCAGTGTCAAGGAGTCCCCACTAACTGTCTGAGGCCTGGAAGGGGGAGAACTCCATGGGACCCACAGGGAGTGCCTGCTGGAAAAGACTTCAGCTTAAAGGGTAGGATAACTTTCAGGTGTAAGATTTAGGTGCATGAAGAGGAAGCTGCCTTTTGAAGGAAGAACGTGGGCAAATGTCACCTCTCCCACTTTTGTTTCCTTCCCCACAGGCAACCCAAGAGCCGGAGCTGCGATCTGTCAGATACCAGGCCGTTCTTGACTGCTGAGACCTATGACTATCTCCATTGTGTTCTGTGATCTGCGTGGAGGAGTAGGGTGCCAGCTTGGGCAACTGCGTCAACGTGGGGCAAAACCAAATCCAGAAGCAACATTCATTAACATACGGAGCCTGCGCAAAACTCTTCATGGGAAGGGAAAGAGGCTCCACCTTTGAAGATGCACTTGGAAATTATAATTCATTGATTTGGAAGCCAATCATTTTGTATTTTGACTGCTGGCTTAGGAATATTCATATTTTCCACCGCATTTAAATTTCCCTGTGCCATTAAAATCTCTGAGCTCTATAATTAGGCCTCTCCTGATAGATATGGATGAGGTCTCTGTTCCAGGGAGTGTGAGGAGGAGTCTCTGGGAGGATGCATGGGTGTGCAGGAGGGCTTCTCTGAGCTTCTCCTGACCCATCTCCAGTAGGGAGCTCCTCATCAGCCCACCCTCTATCAGGACCCAGACCAGGGTCTCTGCAGCTGTCACTGCAGCCGCTGCCTGGTGCCCTTCTCCTCCCTCCTGTCTCCCCCCCACCATGCTTGGGGCTGCACAGCCACTAAAATGTTTACTCGCTTAAAGATAATTTGCATTTGGAAAGCCATATCCCGACTCAGAGGATATTTATGAAATAAAATCCTGCTGGTTGCCACAACCAAAACAGATGTGGCTCGCTACAGCACTATGTGTATGTGAAGCCACTCCCAAGAGAGAGAGAGAGAGAGAGAGAGAGAGAGAGAGAGAGAGAGAGAGAGAGAGAAAGGGGTCTTCTGCAGAGCAGCTATCATTTTAGAAAGTGAAGTATAACACAGAAGCCACTCCGATGTTCTCATAAATGGCACCTGGAGCTGGCAGGGCACTTCCAACTTGACCTTGTGGAACTTGTACTCCCATGTACACGAATCCTTGCAACTTTCATCAGATGTGTTCCACAAAACTCAAAAGTCACCCAGCCCCATATCCTGGAGCACATCCTCACCACTCAAAGTTCTGCTGAGATCAACCAAAATATGGGGCAACGTAGATGGAAAACCCATAAGGCGTGGGGGAGGGGATAAAGAATTGCCTAGAACAAATTCTGTATGCAATTACTTGCGTTTTTGCTAACTACTGTATAAACAACACTTTTAACAAGGCAAATTGGAATCTTGAAGACAATTCTGCTTAGGGATATAGCTTCAATTTATTATACGAGGATAACTGAAAACTTTGTTTCTGCTGTGCCGCAGTCAATTTCCATGGCGCGCACATTTCGAATGTGTGATTAATCATAAGAGTGCAGGGATTGCCAATAAATACCCAAACTCTCAAACTCTAACAACTTGCTCATTTTGTGCGGTCATTCCAAACAGCTAAACAGCCGGAGCCCGTCAACACGGCCCAGGATCAATGCTCTGAGGTCTCTGCACAAGATTGATTTTACTCTCTGAGGATTTCATTGTGCTCATCCACAAAAATTCTTGGTTCCCTAAACAGTCAGATCCCCAGGCTTAGCTTTAAAGTAACATCACAGTTGCAAGCATGATTCCTGATTCCCGGCAGTGTCAGGAATCCCCAGAGGGTCTCCACATTGAAGAGACTCCCACCATTTGGTAGTCAAAAGGAAGACCCTTCAACTCCAATCTGACCACTCAGGGCAAAAAACAGAAAAGAGAAGGAAAACTCAGTAGGCCCAAGTGGTTCAGATGGTTTAGACAGTGATAGCTTTCCTACCTCCCAGTACTGGGGATTGAACCCAGGACCTTTGCTCTGAGGTAAATCCCCAGCACTTTGTGTTTTTTATTTTGAGACTGGATCTCTCTAAGTTGCTAAGTTGCTCAAGCTAGGCTCAAACTTGTGATCCTCCTGCCCCAACTGCCCAGAGTGCTGGAATTATGGCCACGAGCCATTGCACCTGGTCGCATTATTTTTAAAATGAAGAAACTTGAGCAAAGGGATGCAAAATGCTCTTCTAACTTAAATTTCTCTCTTAGCAATTTCATCAAAGCCAGGTCTCTGTTTTTTTTCTCTTTTTTATAATGTGGGGGATGGAATTTTTGCACGTGCTAGGCAAGCGCATTGTACCCCTGAGCCTCACCCCTGCTCCTCTTCTGACTTTTGATCAATTTTTATTTCTCATGCAGAGTGTCTTATGAACAACTCATACAGGAGAGCATGCAGGAGAGCAGGTAGCAGTATTAGCCAGAAAGGTTATGTGCTATTACACACACACACACACACACACACACACACACACACACTCTTATTGATACACTAAAGACAAGGCTCCCCACTAATCAGGATAAAGATGAATGAATGCATTGCAAGTCAGACATATCCCAAGAAAAGTAAAAAAGGAAGCAAACAAACAGGTGTTTCCACCTAGTGTCTGGAGGAGCTTTAATGTGTTTGCCTTACCCACTAATTAGTCAAATCTTGCTGAGGGGCCCAAGCCATTTGCCACTCAGCATAAAAAGCCCACTTTGAAAGAACCCCTTGTTTGGAGGGGGAAATCTCCCCACTCAGAGAGGAGAGCACCTCAGATGCCTATCAAGCGCTCACCCTCTGATTAGGGCAGCTTGTAAAGAGGTCTTAATTGCCTAAACCTCAAGCCGGATTCCATAAACATCAGAGAGGCGCCGAATGCCAAACACCTTTCTAAGGGGGAGAAAAATAATAAGGTGAGATCACTTCATTCTCACTGCAGCCTAAAAATAAATGGAAGGGGTTTCTTCCAGCTTCAGGGAGTGCATATGGATTTCTTGCTGACATTCGATTCTCTGAACTGAATGTCACACTCCCTGAGAACAGTTAAAAAAAATAATAATGTTAGACTGTTATCGTTATTAGAAGGGCAAGAAGAATGAAATATCATGATTATCATTAGGAAACCCTGTAAAACATATTTGTACATTATCTTGGGGCAAATACAAGTGTCATGTGTTACCAATTGTTAGGCAAAGAACGTGGTAATATATTGCTCCCCTCCAGCCCTCTGTGCAGCTCTATGCAGGGCAGAAATGATGTGCACAGTACGGACAAGCAGCCGAGATGTGCTAGGATGGCACAGGGTGCAGAGGGTCACCCCAGGGCTGGTGACACAGGGGACAGTTGGGACAGATGGAGCAGCAGTCAAGGAAGAGAGTGCCAGGCTGCCCATCCAGGCTGCTGGATCAGGCCTCGGGTGGGAGAACGGTCACCAATTCCTCTGGGCAGGGGTTGGACAGGGCCAGGGAGTTAGCATGGCCATGTGCCATGGTGTGGGGCTGCACTGAGGAGGCCTCGGTTTGCAAGGAAAAGATTGACTCATTCTCCTGGCGGTGATGTGCATCAGAAAAGGAGTCTAGAAGTGGATTTGGTGTGAAGAAATGGTCAAGGAAATCTTTTTCTTTTTCTTTTTTTTTTTTTTTCCTGTATTTAGGGCAGTGTCTACAGGGTCTGTAGGGCCTACAGGGTCTCACCATGTAGATCGCACATGTAGTGATTCTCCTGTTTTCAGCCTCCCAAGCACTGGGATTACAGGCATGGGCCACTGCACCCAGTCTCAGTCCTTGTCTCAGCCTGTCCTGTGGGCAGGGCTAACACAGCCAGGGATCGAACCCCTGCCCCTGCACTCTGCCTCAGCAGGTGCATTAGTTTGCTGAGCTATCAGGCTGGCCCAAGGAATCTCACCATCTAAGGGGAGCCATCTTTCCACTCTCTGAGTAGTCTCACTTGACTTCTGCAAATTAAAGATACGTTTGTCCGTTTTATTTTGCTTTGTTTTAGGGTAAAAAATCCTTCTGAAATTGTATTAAAGTGGAAATACACCATATAGATCGGAGTTGCTGGCCCAGGATCTCCGTTCACATTCATCCTGCAAGCCCTAAGGTGCATGGCCCGAAAAAGTCAACACCTTTGCTCTAAGGAGTGCTTTCTGGCTGTAGCTGTCCAGGTCTCCCTAGGCTCAGTGGAGAGCATCAGCTGGACGGGCTGCAGGGAGCACCTAGAGGCGGAGGGGGGCGTTCACCATCCGGGCCTCAGCACAGGCCCAGCTGTGTGCCCGTGATTTCTAGGACCCTGTTTGTACCTGTTGGCTGAACAGATCAGCCCGTGTGGGTAAAGAAGCCCAGGACACTGTTCTGCTGTTCTGCCACAAAGAAAGGACATTTTCCTAGAGCCAAAGAAAGCACTCTGTCTGTAATAAGAAAAAGATCTGTCCTCAGTCCTGAGTCCCTTGGATGCTGCCCAGGGTTCTTGACTCTGTCTCTGTCTCTGTCTCTGTCTCTGTCTCTGTCTCCATCTCTGTCTCTCTTCTCTCTCTGCTTCTTTTTTTCTCCTTTTCTCTGTTTCTCTCTCTCTCTCTCTCTCTCTCTCTCTCTCTCTCTCTCTCTCTCTCTGTGTGTGTGTGTGTGTCTGTCTCTGTCTCTCTTCTCTGTTTCTTTTTTCTCTCTTTTTCTCTGTTTCTCTCTCTTTCTGTCTGTCTCTGCCTCTGCCTCTGACTCTGTCTCTGTGTTTCTCTTGGTTACTCTCTATATGTCTCTGTGTCTCTCCATCTCTGTTTCTGTCTCTGTCTGTCTCTCTGTCTCTTTCTTTCTCTAAAAGCAGTGGCTGCAGAAGCTGCACATAGCTTTGCCCCCAGCCACACCAGTGTTCCTGGGCCAGGAGGAGGGCTTCTTGGAGCCTTTTATCTTTGCAGAGTGAGGCTTACTTCAGGCTCACTGTTATGTGCTCTGTTTCTGATGAGGGATTAGAAAGAAGGCAGCCTGAGCCTCAGAGGCCCATCCTTTGTCCCCGTGGGACTTTGCTGTAGCCCTGCCCTGCTCAGACAGGGACAGTCTGATCCGAAACCCTCAGGTCTGCTACCTCTCTCTACAGCGTTGTGCTTTGCAAGTAAGCCTTTTGTCTTCAGAGGAATGCTACACAAATGGTGGCATTTCAGGCAACTTGGCTGGAATAGAGGAAGGTATTCTGGGACAGAAAGGCCTTCAGTTTATGCCGAGTCAGAGACATCTAAATATATTAAAGCCAGCTGATAGTATTTCTATTATGGAACACCAGAATCCTAGAATAACTCTAAGGTAGTTACCTAGCCTTCTTCTGGGTAAACTGAGGCCCAGGAGTGGTACGGGAAGGACTGGGGAAAAGGAGCTCACGGAACTGCAGGTGGAGCATCAGCTTGTACTCTGGTGCCCCCTGAGAAGCATCTTTCCGTGTGCTGCAAGCCCAGGACCTCCGGGACCTGTCTAGGCCTTCCAAATGGCCATCTGCATTTCTGTGGAACCCCAGGTCCTGTACCGACGTGCGGGATGCGCGCTGGTCTCACATTCCCCCTTTGCTTTTACTTCCTGGATGCTCAGAGCCACGTCTCATGGCCCGGAGTTGCCTCATCCCAGACCTTCAGATTTTTTCTTCTGGTTTCCTCGCTGGTGTTTCACACTGACAGTGTTTATTTTCCTAAGCGGCTACCAGCACGGGGGTAGGACGAGGAGAAGTATGTGGTGGGGGGGGGCAGCCTGCAGGGAGGCTAGCCACTGTCCAAAGTCTCTTCCGGAAGCCTCAGGAAGCCCTGTACCCCTGCACAGACCCCAGAATCCCCTCCTATGCCCTACTAATTCCTGTGGCCTCCCGGAGCCCACAGCTGCCACATCTTCCATGGGCCCCCAGCGCCCTCTCTCTGCGAAGACCCTTGAACAAGTCGCTGTCTTTCCAGGGGCACATGCATTTCTTCCTATGCTGGAAGGTGCCTCCGTTGCTCTCGTTGTGCCTCCAACACCGCCTCCACTAATTTGTCCACGCATTCAGGGTGGAAGGATAAGATGCGAAGCATGTGTGAGGGCATCAATGTGAGGTGTTATTTTTAAGTATGTTGTGATTTTTTAAGTTGTAGCTCTTTTATTATTTATTTATTTATTTACTTATTTATTTATTTACTTATTTATTTATTTTGTATTTTAGGGAAGGGTCTACAGAGTGTTCAGGGTCTCTCTACTAGATCGGACTCGGAGTGATCTGCCTATTTACAGCCTCCCAAGAGCTGGGATTACAGGCATGTGCCACCACACCCAGTCTTGTTGTAATTTATTAAGATTTGTGGCCCAGAATCATAATCCAGGTAAGGCAGTAGAAGATTATACTAGGTCGGAGCCTGGACTATTTAAAACAATCTTTTATTAAATAAAAAAATAATAATAAATAAAAATAAAAACAAAACAAAACTTAAAACACTGCCTCCTATTGGAAAGTGGTGGAACTGCAGGCATCTGTGTTAGAAGAAAAATGTCCTCCAACTTACTAAACCAGTGCTGTCTGATAAATAAATGTAAATCATACGTACAATGAACCTTCATGTAAAGAGCTCCTGCAAAGTCGAGAAAAACACGTCAACTCTGAGCGCCCAGCATACTTTCTAAACCTCCCTCTCCTGTCCTTCTCTGCTAGACTCACTTCTGCCCAACTTGAACTTCAGGCTGGCATCCGCCACCCTTACCATCTTTGACCACACCCAGAAACCACTGCTACTCTATTCTACTTAATATTTTTATTTAATTTGTAGTCATCCTTTTTTTCTACTAAAATAGATTTAATTTTTAAAAGAAGCTTTATATCATTATATCATTATCATGAATAAAAAAAAAAAAAAAAAAAAAAAACTAATAGCACTTACCATAAATACGAAATAACCATACAAAGAAAAACTTTTAATGGAAACAAAACCATGTAATTAAATTCCAGCTCAATATGACGGCTTGGTGAAGCCTGAGTGTACTCTCTCTGTTAAAAGGGGCGGCCAGACAGTGTCCACCGCCCTGCAAGTGTGTGGGACCCCAAGGCAGCCTCCTCCCTGACTCTCAGGGGACCAAGAGTGCCCAGCAAAACCCATTCCTGCGTCCCCACCCTGGTCAGATACCACTGATACCAGCTAGCACTTCCTCGGTGCTCCTGTGCTCCTGTGCATGTTTTGGAGGTGCTTCTCCTGGGGTCAAGAACGATGGTTTAAAAAAAAAAAAAAACTAAACTAAAGAGAAGATGGTGGAAAACAAAAGGGTGGATGGAGATCGGGAGGTGGCCAAAGGGATCCCCAGGGGAAGGGCAGGGTCCTGCAGACATACAGAGACCGAAAGGACCAAGATGTACTGCATATGGGTACCAATCCCCACCCCACAAACACAACTATCCTGAATTATAGACTTACACTAATTTAAAAAAAAAAAAAAAAAAGATGATGAGATGCAAGCTAGAATAACAATGACGACATCAGTATTTTCTATGCATCACAATGAGGCTGGAACAAATGGGAGTTCTCCTTCCTGATGGTTGTCATACAGAACATCATGTAGTGGAAAGGACAGAGCCTGAAAGGTTTTGAAGGGAGTCCCCAGCCCTGGGTGTGCTCTGGGCAGGTGGCCTCTGCTCTCTCAGCCTCAGCATCTAGAGGGTCCCAGTGGGCGCAGAGCTTCTCCACCACCCTGCACCTCAGCTCATTTCTCCAGACCCTGCGCACACGGCACAACTAAGACATTTTCACACAAGTACGCTTCGTGTCATGTGATGAAAAGCATGTTGAAAGGCTCGCCCAGGAGCTCGTGTGTGAGGCGTCCTCTCCCAGCTTGAGAAAGGTAACGCCAGGTAATGCAATTCAAACCCAACTAGGAAAGGAGGGGGTAAATAAACCTAAACAAATCTCTAAATCCCATGGAATGCAAAAAGCCTCTTATTGTCAAAATAGAATTCCGAGCCATATAAAAGAGAAATATCTGAATATAAAGCCAAGCTCTCCCACTACACTTAGACCCCCTTCCAAACCAGGAAGACGGACGCTTGGATAATAAAAATTCACATGAGAAAACAAAGCCACAGTCCTCACTATTAGCTGGGATTAATACTAACAGTTAGAGAAAGGCTAAAATATGAAATCATACATTATTTTTTTTCCGTGCAGGTATAGATTTTATTTGACCTATTGCTTTTAAAATAGAATACCTTCCCAAGCACGCTTTACATGATAAAACTAAGAGACAAAAGAGAGAAAATGCAAATCAATTCTACATTACATGTATGTTGCTGCATTTGGCAAAATCAAATGAGATCTTTTCATCTCCTTACTGTAGAACAAAAACAGAGCAATATTATGAAATCTCACAGAGCTTTATTTCTCGGCGTCTTTTGTGTCCAGCCTTTTAAATTCAGGTTTTTCTGCCTTTTTTACTGACAAGCCCACAATTTTCAGAAAAGAAAGCTAGCATTAATTAAGACAGTGCCAGATGTAATTTTCTTGGGAAGTAAATTTCTGCACAACTAAAGGTTACAGAGACCTTTTCACTGTCAAAATTTACTACAGCCTGTGAATGTTAATGTTTCTAATGAAGACATGTTCTCTGTCCCTGAACTTAAAAGTACCCAGAGAAGAAGGCAAAGAGAAAAAAACTCTATTTGACGAATGTATCTGGAGTCTGTGCATTAATGGAGGGAACTCTCGGCTGCCGGTGCACGTTGTAATTATAGTGTTTGGATAGCCTTGTTTTCTAAACAAGGAATATTGCCATAAATTGGCAATTTTGCATGAGGAGTGGGATTGTAGTAGGTGCCTTATGTTACAAATGAGCCCGCAGTGTAACAAGCATTTACCCCATTAGGCTTAAGGACGTGCACTTTCTAACTCTGAGAAAAGCAGGGAGTGCAGCGGGTGGAAGGCCCCCGGCCCCTGAGGCAGAGCACCAGCCTGGGCATGGGGGGATCCCGGGCTCCTGTTTCCCTGAGCCTCCATCCCCTTTCCCAGCACCTGGGGTCGGAAGGCTGCCTATATGTTTGGAGACTTGAGATGCGGCTTGTTTCTGCCTCCATTATTCAATATTGTTTTGAAGACCCAAACGCAAGGAACCCCAGTATTTTCTGTTCAGTTCCTGAGGAAAAGACCATCAGACTGAATTAAAAGCAGGATGTGCTTTTCTTTCTTTCTTTCTTTTTTTTTTTTTTCTGGTACGGAGGATTGAACACAGGGTCTTTGCATTGCACTGCATCCCCAGCCCTGTTAAAATTACATTTTAAAAAATCTGTTAGACAGTCTCATCAAGTCATTAAGCTTAAACACATTATCTACTGGCTTCAACCTCCCAGATGCAAGGACTACAGGAGTGCGTCACAGTGCCTGGTTCATAGCTGTTGCCTTGCCAAAGGCCCCTGGAGTGAGGCTTTAGCAGGTCATATGTCATGCCTAGTAGGTGACTCTGCCTATTTAGTAAGCCCAAGCACAAGGTAGCACATACGGCCTTATTTGGTATTAAAAGTTACTGTTTTCATTGATCTGGTGATGCATTTTTAGAGAACTTTCCTAATGAACAAGGAGTCAGTCTCCAAAAACCAACAGTGACAACAATTAGCAAAATATAAAAGGCTGAATGTTCAACAGCTTGAGAATAATTCAATAAATGATGGACCATCCCATGGGTGCTTGCGTCACACAAGCACCCATCTTCCTAATGCTTCACCCCAAAGAAGCACCTCTATATCATATAACATATAAACAGTGAGACACCAAGTTTTGAGATTTCAACTTTTTTTTTTAATGCATAGAGCAAAGCCTGGAAGAAAAGTTTGCAAATCATCTGCATGGGGAGTCTCGATGTAGTCAACTATTGAGGCTTTTATTCTCCTGTTTAGGTTAATGGGAGACAACTTTCTGAACATTTTCCTAAAGTTTATTTTTAACACCAGGGAAAAGGCTAGGCAGGGTCATTCAGAGGCAAGACTTGGCCAGCATCAGGGTTCAGCATGGACTTCTTGAATTCTTTATGCTTCAATTGATATTTCCTTTACATAAATCAAGATTGGCAAACTTCCTTTTCTGGAACGGGTCAGAGGCAAAAAATCCTTTAGGCTTTTTGAGTTGCAGAGTTTCTGTTGCATCTGTTCAGCTCTGTCCTAGCAGTATAAAAGCAGCCCAATGACACATAAACTAAGAAGTGTAGCAGTGGCTCCTTAAACTTTATTTACAAAAACCAGACGGGGGGCTGATTTGTCCACCAGATGCAGTTTGCTGAAGCCTTTTCGAATCGAACAGCGCTGGTGCTATTGAATTCCAATACGTAGGCATAATGATCTCAATACCTCAAAGACTGAGAAGCAACACTCCTGTGTTGTGGAGGAGGAGGTGACTGGGACCCAGAAAGGGCAAGTGAGATGCCAACAGGATAGGGGAAGTTCCCAGCACAAATGGCAAGGAAACCAGTGCTACTTTGCCTTCCCAGCATGCTCTTTGCCTAAGCCATGCAATTCGGTCTCTCAGGTCTCAGTCCTAATTCTGTCCCCACCTGGTAGCCAGTGTCTGGTGTCTGGCTTTGTACAACGAGCCCTGAGCAAGAAAATTCTTCAGCATTTGTGAGCCGCTCCCTCACCTGGTTCTCTGTAGCATCCTTTCTGAAGACTTGGATGGCACTTTGCCTGGCATCTCCAACCACTACCATCTCCTGCCAGTGGGATGACCAAAATCCCTGCTCTACCTGGGACTGATCCAGTTTTGCCCATTGTGTCATAAGCATAGTGTTCTTTCTTTCAAAAGCAGCTAATTTGTAAGATAAACTATGTGATTACTTCTCCCAAGGTGAATTTAGTGGAGTTGCAAGAAGAAATCGTGAAAGTTCAACTCCCCGCAAAAATGACATAAAAGGAAATGTTCAAAAGGCAAAACTTTACAAGTGAGTATGATGTGTGACTGTGCCTCTTTCACTCTGACTGGCAGAATCCGTGGCTCACAGTGGGCTTGAGAGAGGGATGTCACTAGGGAGCTTCCGCAAATCTACTCTCTAAAGCTGGGGATCATTTTCTCTTGAGAGGGGCTTTGAATCTCTCTTGTGGGATACTGTGTGCCCATACCTCCTGCTCTTCTTCGTTCGTGCTCAACTGCCTGTGGCATACCCTGGGTGCTCACTCTGCTTCTGAGAGACCCTCCTCTCAGTCCTACATCCCTGCCCTCTGTCAGAGTTTGGGATTTTTGCAAGAGGAACATACAATGCAGGACACATTTCATAAGATTATTTTATAGTCGCCCAAAGAATTGCATACTCAAGAGTGCAGAAAATCTGTCACTGCACTAAAGGCCAAAGAATCCAGCTGAGGGCCTGGATCCTAATATCCTGCATGAGTCCAGCTCAAAACCTAGAGCCCATAACAGTGCCCCTCACAAATCCAATTGGAGGCCTAGAGTTCACAACAATGTCTCACAAAGGCCTGCTTCGTGGATCTGTGTTGGAAACACCCCAAAGGTCAGTGATGGAAGCTAGAAAATCTATGCCAGCAGGATGAAGGGTCTGTGTTGGCAGGCTGAGGGATCTTCACTAGAGCCAGGAAGCAATACTGAAAGTAAGAACCAGAGTTCCCCGCAAAGTACCACAGCCATCCTCTGCAACAATGAGGTCCCGAGCTCCTCCAGTGATGAAGAAAGCTCAGTTCCCATCAAGAAATTCAATGCGATAAGCTTCTCCATGAAGCTGAGCAGTGCACCGTTTTCCCCTCCAGATCCACCCTGGAATGAGCCATGGCCATCCTCACGACAACAGGGTCCCAAGCTCCTCTTGCAATGAGAACAGCCAAGTTCATCAGGAAAGCCAGCATGACAAGGTCCTCCACTCCAGCAGAACAGCCCAAGAGAACCAGCGGCTTCCAGAAGCCCCAACAGTTTCTCCAAACAGCTTCCCTAACAGCTTCTGTCCTGTTCTCATTTTTATGTTGTTGGCAACAGTCCTCAGGTAGGCCTTCCACACCTAGCACCAGGCTAGTTCCATTCAGCTACGTGTAACAAGTTGACCACCAATAGCAATCTAGTACACCCTCCTGCAAGAAACTAGGTGATTCTATTACTTTACTTGAAATCATCCAAATAGATCCTTTCCATCCTACTCCTCTGGGCTTGCTTGTCAGGACAGGGACAGCACCAGAAGACCGTAGAATGTGAATGTTCTCACCCAAATGGAGACATCTATTCGAGCATGAACAGGACACGCCAGTGGCCAAAGTGAGTTGTACAAGCATGAGAGAGAAAATACGGAAGGCAAGCAAGCATGTGTCCTCTTTCTCCCCAAAGCCCTTCATCCCATCTGCACTTGGGAAGCCTTGTCTCCTGCTGAGAGAGGGCGATAAACAAATAGAGAAGCAAAGTTCTGGAGAAGTTTGGCCTAGCCCAGGACCAGCGTTCCCTGAACCAAAGTTCCCTAGAACATGGTCCTCAGACCATAGCATGTGTGTCCCTAGATTCTCACTAGAAGTACAGCTCCTTGGGCCTCAAACTATCCAACCCAGATCTCCTGAATCTGGAACACTCAGAGGCTCCCAGGTGTGGGAGCCATTATTGTGGTCAGAGAACGGTGTCCCCAGTGAAGGTCTGGTCGTCCTTGCTTTTGGACAGAGCTGGTGGTAGATGTGGCTTAGATGCTCAGTGAGAGATGACAGGTGCTGCAGTTTTGAGTTAAGTGATGATCAATGATAGGATGGAGTGTCTTCCACCGAGCTGACTGAAGAGCTGTAGCCTGGATAGGTGAAGACACAGGCAAGTGGTGCTCCCAAGCCATGGAGATAGCCTTGGTGGTATTCTTGGTCCCTGCTCCAGGAGATCTTCCTGAGACTGGTCTGCACCCAGCCCCTGTGAAGACAGTGCCCATACAAAGAATGAGGTGGTGTGGTGTCCTTCCTGGAGCTCGTGCTGCTAAGGAAACCACCAAGAGCCCTTGTCTACACAGGTCCCACGCAGGCACGACCAAAACAGAAGAGAATAATGTGTGAAACCTGCAAAAATGACAAATGGTCAATCTACACCTTGGTGACACTACCCAGAAAGAATGTTTAACTGTGGGAGATAACATAGACAAAGAGGAGGAAAAGGTTGAAGAGGGAGAGCAGGTGGTGTCAGAGGAAGAGGAGAAAACGCAAGACCTGTGTCACAGAATTCCAAGCACAGGGCTGCTAGAGGTGCCTACACTTCTCTGGTGCTGAAAGTCAGGTTTACAAAGCATGCATAGCCTCAGGAAGACTGCTACAGGGTACAGGGTCCTACAGGGTGTTCCCAGGTTAGGCGTTCAATTTCAAGGTTAGCCAGAAATGCTAAGGGCGTATGTGGTGTGTGTGTGTGTGTGTGTGTTGCATGTTTGATTTCACGCCTCACTCGGTTCTTTTTTATCCAAAAGAACTCTCTCTCTCTCTCTCTCTCTCTCTCTCTCATTCTTTTTCTCTCTCCTTTCTATTCCTCTCTCTCTGTCCCTAGTCCTGATAGAGAGATTCATTGTCAAGGTAGGACAGTCACAGCCCACCTGAGCCTTGTGTGGAACCTTAAGGTGGAGCGTGCTGCTGAGCTCTCTGTGAGCCTCTCACCCTCTGCCTCCCAGGTGTTACCTCTCCATAGAGACCCATCCTCCAGACATTCAGGCAACACAGGTCTAGGGACATCTCTGTGAGCTGCACATCCCCTTTTTAAGCAGCCCTTGAGCTCCTCCTCTGGGCTGGCTATGTGGGGACACTCCAGGAACATCTTTGTGGATAAGATCTAGCTGGATGTCTAGCACAGAGTAGCACCGAGCAGTGAAACCACCTTGAAAACAATACTATAAGTGTGGATCCCTGACCTGCAGAGACAGCTCCCACTCTAGAAGAAATTTGTGGAATCGGACTTGGTGTGGGACCTCCTGAGCATCCCTAGGTGAGTGAGGGGAAAGCGATTCATCATGTCACAGTATCTTCTCCACAAACAGCCTGCTCTCGCTTGATGAAACCAAAGAGCTGGGAATAGAGGCACTGTGGGATACTGGAGAGTGGAGATGTAGCCACCGCTCAAGCTCTAAAGGCAAGGTGGCTCATGAGTGTTGAAATACAGCTGGAGAAGGTCAGTGGAATGGAAAGGCCCTCAGTGCCCACAGGAAGGGCAAGCTCAGAGCATCTGGGGAAGTGACACCAGTGAGTTGGCCTCTAGATCACAAGGGCTGCCTATGCCATTAGCGGATGCTGTACTGTCCGTGCTGGCCCAGAATCTGGCCTAGATGGTCTTTTCCGTGGCTTCAAACTCATTGCTGGCAGGATTCTTGCTCTGTCTCCTGACAGCCATCTGTAAAATTAAGGAAGGCCCCAAAGGGTGAAGCTGCATGCCCTGAGAAATAGCCCTTTCTCCCCTTGTTACCAGATCTTCTTCCTGGGGTGCAGGAAGGGAGATGGGAGTAGAAGCCAGCAGTGATGTGAGGTAGATGCTCACTCATATTCCTTATACAGGAAATGTGATTGAAAAATGAGAACTATGCTGAATATTTGAACGTTGCAAATGCGTTTTAGGCAAAGACACACTGCCATCGATGTCTTCAAAACACACCCCTTTGTTTCAGGCTCACTTATTCCATCGTTCTTGCAGCTTTCTGAAGCAGTTCTGGAAGTCTTCTTTCGTGACTATCTTGATTTCCTGTGTCATATCAAAGTGTTTCCTTGTAGGGCCAGTTTGCCTTTGAGGAAGAAGAGCCTGGTGCCAGATATGACAGGCCACATGCATGAGGAAATGCTGAGATACTTTTTCCAGACCCCCCTTTCTACCAGATGGTGTAAAATTCTGTGAATGCTCAACGCCTTATAAGGACACTCTGAGGAGACTTCCAGAACTGCTTCAGAAAGTGGCTAGAGTGTTGAACTAAGAGTATCAGAAGCAAGCAGACATATTTGCCTTTTGCTATCACAACTTTTCAGAATTTAGACCTACACCACATATTTTGATCACCCCCTTGCATACTTTAAAAATTATAGTGTAGCTTTGCTTATTCCTGTCCAACTGGAGGACAGTCAGGAGTCTTAGCTCACTTTCAGCTGTCTGTCCGTCCTCCATCTAGGAATGCTCTTGCCCCATGGCTCATGCCACACTGTCTAGTTTATACTCCTCGATTATGACAGCCGTCCCTCCCAAGTGCACACAGATGGCTTTGCAGAACAAAGAACCAGGAGGAGTACAATAGAAGTGGTCTTCTAACTATTTCCCCTGTCAACCTGAAGGCCAATGCCTTGTTGGCTTCTTCCACAGCCCCCACTTGTATGTGACCTAGCCTCCCAGACTGGTCTCTACAGTGTCATCCTCACCTTCTTTGGTCAGACAAGAAACGTTTCTTAGGTTTTCTGCACCTTCCGTACAGCTTGCAAAAAACTACCATGCTCAGAGCAGAGAGGACTAGCTCTGAGGAAGCCCAGGAAAGGCTCATCCCAGAAAGTGGACAAAACAAGAAAAGGGTGCAGTGTGGCAGCTGAGAGTTGTACGAGTGGGGGCCGCCTGCATCCCTCCTGGGGAGGAGGTGGGTGCTAACACTGCCCTGCTTTCACACAAGGAAGCTGAGGCCGGAGGGTGCAAATGGGATGGCCTGCTGTACACAGCTGGAACTCAAAGGTCAAGTCCAAGGGCACAAAGCGTCCATGCCCGCCCACTACTCATAGCCACTGCACTTGCCCTGTGCCAGCTCCCCCACCCGCAGGAAGCCTTCGGAGCTCCTCCTCTTCTACCCTTCTCTGTTGCCCACGTCATCTCTCTGGGTTTGGCAGCTCTCCGGCAGCCTTGGGCCTTCTAACTGAGGAAATTTTGCCTTTGCTTTTGTCCTCTTGGCCACCCATGTTTGGGCCCTATTGCTAAGCCTGTGGACTATTGGAAGTGGGCCTTGGCCTTTGTCTCCTTCCTGGGTAACTTGCAAAGGGTATGGTGATGGGAGGGGAGGGGAACCTCTGAGACCATGTGAGCCTTGGTGGGAGGTCTGTGGGCAGCAAGGCCAGCTGAAGAGAGAAAACGGGAGAGGCTGGGGAGCCATGACAGGAACCATTTGCTGTGCTGGGAACTGAACCCAGTGCCTTACAAGTAAACTATAATCTCATTCCCTTTTTATTATTATTATTATTTTTTTTTTATTTTGAGGCAGGGTCTTGGTAAGTCACTATGTTTTCAAGGCAAGGTTTGAACCTGTAAAGTTCTGGCTTCAGCTTCCCAAAGTGTGGGGACCGCGGCCCACACTACCACACCTGTGAGCACAGCTCCCATGTGCACCTCCGAATCAGCATGGGGCTAAGAGCAGAGAGGAGCCAGCAGCCTTTGGGCAAGGACAATGTCCTGGTGTCTGCGAACAAGCCAGAACCCACGGACTGGCGAGGATGCCAGTGCAGGACACCTGTGAACCCCGGGGCGAGGACTGCAGGGCCCAGGCTGGCTGGGGGGCTCGATCCCTTGCTTGTCACCCCATCACCACCCTGCAGCTGCTGCTGATTGCCACCATGCAGTCATCTGCCCTCGACAGTCAAATTATTTTAATTTTTTCAAGAGAAGAAATGGCAAATCTTGCTCTTTCTGTAAAACATTCCAAATTTGAAGTTTATAACTAATTTTAAACATGAACACTCTACCACTCCGTTGAAATCATTTGATGGGCCTGTGGGTAGCTTCTCATTAGAGCTGTCTCCCCCTCTGGCCTGGTCCCCGAGGGAGGGCAGGGCTGGGAACTCAGCTGCCAGCTGCCATGGGCTTCCTTCTATGGAACATGTCGGCAACAGTGAGAGACCCCGGGCAGGTGACACTTGTCTTGGGGAGTGCTGCTCCTCGTCCCTGAAAGTGTCCCCTCCAGAAGCCTCTCCTTAGGCCTCTGTCCTGCTACACAACAGGGCCACCCGCTCTTGGCAGGCGCTGGGCTCGCCCCTCACCCCGGCCCCGAGTCCCCTGCCCATCTCCCCAGGTGCTGCCCACTGCTGCTGCTCCTGCAGCCCTGTCCCCAGCAGGGAGCTCCTGCCTGCCTGCCTGACAACTGTCAGCCTGAGGTGTGGACACCTCCTTGGTGGCTTCCCCTTTTTCATTAGGTTTGACAATGCGTTTTTCCGAGATTAATAGTGCAGGAGGAGCCAGGATATGAGGCTTTTAGTGGTGACAAACTGCCAGGCCCAGGTGGCTCTGGAAGTTGTGCTGCAGCAAGATTACTTCAACAGCAGAGCCCTGGGGGGCTGGGGAGAGGGGAGTGGTGGCTGCCATTCCCATGGGTTCCTCTAGACCTGCCCCTCATCCGGGGTTTTTCCTGGGAACAGGAGATGGGTGTTCCTGGTGCCAGAGCTCCCCTGGGAGGCCTGGGTGGCCGCTACCGGGGTCTTCCCTCCCTGGATCCCAACACGAAGCTGAGAAAGTCAAACCCTTGCCTTAGGTTCCAATCTCAGCTCCCCTCGTTCCCATCTTTCCTCGCCTACCACTCCTACTTGTACTCTACCAACATCTTGAAAGTAGAGGAATATAGAGCACAGGGAGTGTGGCCACTGTGACCAGAGTGGGTGCACTGTCAGCCCTTGGCCACCAATATGAACACCACCTCTACACCCAGAATGGCAGGCCACTCTTACCTCCTTGCCTTGGTTACATTTTTCTTCTTGCTGAGAGAAAACACCTGACACCTGAAGTTAAGGGAGGAAAGGTTTATTTAGTGCACAGTGTCTGGAGACTCCAGTCCATAATAGGCTGGCTCCAAGGCAGGGTGGCACGTGGAAGAGGGACAGTAGCTCACGGTGGCAGAAGACAGCAAAGGCAACAAGAGAGAGGGTAAGACACGCCCTTTTATATTGCATCGAGTCTATTAACCTGTGAACAGACCCAGTAGTCACCCACCTTTAATCGCACCACTCCTAATCCCAGAATTACACTGGAAATCAATCATACACTCTGTCACCTCCAAGAAAACTCTGTGACCCCATGAGGCACTGGAAGGACAACTAGGTAAAGCCATAGCACTCCGCATCTGGTTGGGAAGAGAGAGCCTTGGGGTACAGTTAGGAGAGGTCAGAGGGAAATCCATGCTATAATTTCCAGAAATAGGTCTCCAGCTGATAACATCTTCTGTGCACACAGAAACACACACAAATGCATATGTGGACACACAGAAGCATATGTAAATACATGTGCATGCTTAGAAACACACATATTAGGGTCTGCCCCAATACATGTGTGCACTCAGCGCACAGTCACAGGCAGATAAACATATTCACAAACACCCGCACAGAAGGTCACGTTTAGCCACAGGTGTACACACGCACAGTCCTCTCCATACCCATACCAACACTCTTATCCGCTCCTTGCAAACAGCGTCAGGTCCTACCTCTGGCTCAGGCTGAGTCTGTAGGTTGACGGACATTTAGAAACCATCAGGTTCAGACTCTTTGGTGGGTCAGTAAGCGCCAGAGAAGCGAGGGATTTATCCTCTGCCCTGCAACCTTTTAGGACATGAACTGAGCTACAAATCTCGATGTGACTATTCCAGCAGGGTCTTTCCTAGACTTTTAGTAAGGCAGAGTCTGCTTTAGCAATGAGGATGCTGAGGTAAGATGAATTCCTCTCCCAAAACATGGAGACAGTCCTAAGGGCTCCGTGGTTATCTCTGAGGTCCAACTTGTGGTCACCTCTTCTGACTGTGACCTGACCCCTTAGGAATCCTTTCTCTGTCCCAGCTCCATCCTTCTGGTAAGCCTTCCAATGATTAATTCTTCCTTTGCCTCTAAAGAAGCAAAAGGGAAACATACAAAAACTATGAGGTCATGCATGTCAGGTTGAACTACTAGATATTTGACAGTGGCAGCCCAAGGCTCTGGTGTGACACGGAGGTGCCCACAGCAGGCTGAGAGTCAGAGGAGCTCCACAAGTGGGCCATGAGCCTTGTTTATGTGACTGGAAAGTTTCCTGTTACCCACAGGGGTGCACCTAGCCTCCAGAGTGCCCTAAAATCCAGCCACAATTTGCAGAGTAAGGTGGGGAAAAAGAGTTCATGAATAGCCATCAGAGCCTAAGGCACATCCACAAGAACGTCTCCTGCCTCCCACGACAATCTTCTGAGGAACATTTCTTCCTCATCCAAGCAAGGCTAGGGCCCCTCCTCTTGTTCCCAAGGCTCGTGCTCCACAGCTGCTAAGCTACTTGCAAGAGTTCTAGAAAGATTTGCACATAAGCTGAAATGAACTGAATGTTTATGTCCCCTCAAAATTTGTGCTGTAACCTGATCTCTAATGTAATAATATTAGAAGTTGGGACTTTGAGGAGGTGACTGGGGAGTGCTCCTGAAAGCGGTGGTTGCAATTCTGCAATAGTCAGCTTCCTACCACTGAGGCGCATGGCAGAAGGTCACGGAGAGGAAAAGCTTCCCAATTCATGGCATTCAGAAGGCAGAAGGCAACTGAGGAGCCAGAGAGGAAGGCACCAGGGACCAGATGGAATTCCCATGTCATATCACTATTACCCCCAACCCTGACACACTGGAAGCATGCCATGCTAACCTAAGGATTTCTTGAACCAAGTTTCCAGTCAAGGTGAACCATCACACCCTGTAAGGAACCCAAGCAGTGAGAGCTCTTCCCTTCCACCATGTAAGCAAAGAACAGAAAGAAATCTAAGAGCCCAGAAGAGTGCTGTAGCAGATACTGAATCTACCAGTATCATACTCTTTGACTTCTCAACCTCCAGAACTATGTGAAATAAATTTCTGTTATTTAGAACTGTTTAAATGTATGTTCTATTGTTAGAGAAGCCCAAAGATGCTAAGGCAGAAGCCAAAGATGGCAAGGACACTGACCAACTCTCTCGTGCTTTGATCAAAGATTCTCCAGAAATACCTGTGAAATGGATGGATGGCTCACCTTTTGTAACAGTGATACAGAGGCCACAGAGCCTGACCTCCTGGAAGAAAGGCTTAGACTTGAAGTCCACTTCACGGTGCAATCCAGATTTCTTCATCTGACTTTATCCTATTAACATGCTTTCTCATTATGCTCAATATGTTTTCCAGGACCATCAAATAGATGGCAGGAGGGGTTCTGGAAAGTTCTATCTGCCCAGAGGGAGAGTTCTGTGCCCATTTTGCAATTGGCAGACTCAGCCATGGTGCATCCACGGCTTCTCTAAGTTTCAGAGGGAGTGTGGTCATGGAGATAGTGTGTGGTGACAGCAAGCGTCAGAACTCGGGCTTTCCAAGGGCTAGGGATCTCCTGTTAGCTGCGTGGAGCTTACCAGCTCCCCAATCTTGGGTAAGTCGTTTTATCTCTTTAAACCTCGGCTGATCTATCACGTGTGCCTCAAAAACTTGGTGGGAGGATAAGATGAGATAATACATATGAATTATTTCAGAGTCAGAGTCCCTTGAGGGTCCAATTGGGTGGTTCTAATCTACTTTCAAGATCTCTGAGAACTTGCATGCCATCCAGGACATTTTGTTGATGTTACATCACACTACCCACCCAATCCTTTGCTCAAGTTGGCCGGAGCAGAGGGAGTACATAAGTCTGGCTTTATTTCAGGTGGATACTTTGGAAATAATTCCAAACCTCTTATTGCCAAAATGGTAGCTGATGGGGCTTGAGCCCCTGATTTTATTTTGTTTCATTTTGCATTAGGTGAGCAATTCCTAAAGGGATTTCCCAAGGCATTCCTTCTATCCATGATAAACCATAGTCTGAATATCTTATGCCCTGGGCTTCTGTCCTAGTCAGAGGAAATGTGCACAAACTTAATAACAAATCCAAATGCAAAGGAGCCGGAGCACGGTGCCACAGGAATCAATAATGCCCGCTCCTCCACCCAGCAAATGAGAGCCCTGCCCCAACATGTTGATCTCCCATTAATTCTGGCTGACCAGCAGAGCCGAGGCCAGCGGCACGCCCAGGAACCCAGACCTCCAACCCGTGGTGGGGCAGAGTCGAGCCTCCCCCCAGAGGTTAATGAGGCGATTATGTTTCTGGTTAAAGCTGAGAGCAGACAAGGCCGCTGGGTTCATTATAACGTTTAGAATACAGAGCACTTCGCGGGAGGAGAAGTACAGGAGGAGGAAAGCAGAGGAGGGAAGCTTAATAATAGGACAAGAGAATGGCAGGCACTGGGGGAGCGGTGCGCACCTGCGCTCCCAGCATTCTGAGAGGCCAGGGCAGGACGATCACAAATTTGAGCCCAGCCTGGGCAAGGTAGTAACTTGGAGAGATCATGTCTCAAAAAAAAAAAAAAGATTGGGGTTATTGCTCA
>PVJA010026341.1:0-29799 GCA_004027025.1 Myocastor coypus | reverse complement strand
TTTTTTCTTGTTTCAGAACCTTTGTTTGTTTATTTACTCATTTTTATGGCTGGCTCAGCCCATCCCGAGGGCAGGGCTGGCGCAGCATGTGGTGCCGGGGATCGAGCTGTGGTCCCTGAAGCCGCCCAAGCTTTCCCAAGCAGGAGCTTTAGACCACTGAGCCATCTTGCCAGGCCCCCCAGAAGTTTTTTAAAATTTGTTTTTATTTCTAAATATTTGCAATACATGCGGAGCACACTCACTGTTGGGAGTTGGTAAATGTACGTATCTATCTTAATCCTTTTATCTCACTCTTGCACTCCTTTCCTCCCCTGTCCCTCCAGCTCTTGGTTCCCATCCCATTTGCAGAAGATCTCTATTCCGGCTTCCTGTTTTGTCTTTTTCTTTCTTTTCCAATCAGATTTTATTGGCACATTTTAGATATGATAATGATCACATTCATCATAGAGAATTTGCACTTGTACATAATATAACTTGTTTCTTTTTTTCCCATTCCTCTACCCTCCCCTTTATCCCAATACTCCTCCTCATTGATAAAAAGCTTTATTTTCATTTTTTTGCTTCTTTTCTCATTCATTTTTGTCCTTTTTCCCCCTCCTTCCTCCCTTATTCTACTTCCCATTTGAACATTTTTGTCCTATTTTATAATATCTGTTATACATTTTTGTTTCTCACATCAGAGAAGCAATCTAGTCCTTACACATATAGGTCAGACCTATTTCACTTGAGTATGGTATCAAGGTGAATCTGTTTGCCTAGAAATATCTCAAGCTTACCACCCACTCTTTTTTTTCCCCCCAGAACCAGGGATCGAACTCAGGACTTTGCACTTGCCAGGCAGGTTCTTGTGCCCCTGAGCTATCTCCCTGGTCCCAAGCTTACCCTTCTTTAGGGCAGAATGATACTCTATTACTAAAAAATACCACATCTTCTTTATCCATTCATTATTTATGGCAAGTGGACTATTCCCAGGATTTGACTATTACCAGTTGTGCTGCTATAAACATGAGAGCACATGTGTCACTGTGGTATAATGCTCTTCTTATTTAATTTTATTACTTTTAATAAGAAATAACGGGGCCGACAGGATGGTTCAGTGGTCTAAAGCACCTGCAGGTGGCTGCAGGGACCACAGTTCGATCCCCGGCACCACATGCTGCGCCAGCCCTGCCCTCAGGGCAGGCTGAGCCGGCCAAAAAAAAAAAAAAGAAATAACAATGAGACAATTTCAAAGCATGTTAGTAGGGCAGCCACAATAGTTAATACAATGCATATTGTTGTCTTCATAGTAGTTGTTCAGAGTACAAGATGCAGACATGCCAACTTTTCTAAACACTATTGGTACAAATGTTTCTTCTCATTGAACTAAGAGAAAGCAGTTGTATGTATAGTCCAATATTTCATAATAGTAGTGGGTTATTGGCAGAACCGGCAATGTAAGAAGCTGTTGACTTGAGCTTTTTACAGCTCAGCATACTAATCTGGCTTTACTTGTTATGTCTCATGGCTAAACTTTTCTGCTGGGTGGTTAAGTCCAAGCTAAAGCAAGACCTGTATAACAAAACATGTAACTTTTGCATCTGACAAGGTCAGTCAAATCCCCTCATGGTTTACCTTGAAACTATGTACAGCGTTTTGTACAGCTTTTGTCAGTGCCAGCCATCTGGATGAATCACAGCCATGTAGTATAATGCTTTTTAAATCTTTCAGGAACATACCAAGAAGAATAGCTGAGTCAAATGGAATGTACAAGATGCAGACATGATAGCCCAGGTTTTTATAGAGGCTCATTCATTTGCTTTGCTTTTTACCACTTCAGAGAGCCAGGTGGGTGACTTTTGGATTGTCCCATTTCATTGCTTCCAGGTTTGCCTTTGGTGAACTGGATGTCTGGGTTTTAATGTTATTTAGCTGTCTTTTCATTTTCTATTTTTAAAAGTTTAATTCCTACATTAATGCTTATAAACTGCCTATGGTGAGTAACTTTATCATTAGTGTTTAGAACTCTTAAGAAATGACTACTTCACAGAGATGTCTTCCAGGTGCAGCTGGCTTTTGGGTTTTGAGTCTGTCACAAGATCCTACCTCTTCAATTTATTGGGGATAAGTTGCTGCTAACATGGCCTATTCCCTGGTTCTTGGGCACTGGCCACTAGTATTTTTTTTTTTTTTTTTGTCTTTTTGAGACAGGGTCTCACTATGCAGTTGAAGCTGGCCTTGAGCTCACTTTTGTAGCCCAGGCTGGTCTCGAACTTGCACCAATCCTCCTGCCTCAGCCTCCCGAGTGCTGGGATTACAGGCGTGTGCCACCGCGCCCGGCAAGTATTTTTTTTTATGATCCCTATGAAATCTCAGTCTTGATACATTAGGAAGAACAGTTGATTAGAAGAATTATGTTACTGGCTAAAGTGGTATAATCATGAATAACCATAGCATTGAGCCCAACCTAGAAAATGGCAAACAGACAGTGCAGTCCACCACATTCGCTCCTCTGTTGTTCTGCTGCATCTCCACGTGTAGATCTCTGGGGTTTGTAGCAGCCACTGTGCGCCTGCAGGTTTGAACTGCTCCTTCCACGGAGTGAGTCCCTTACTCAGGGAGAAAGTGCTGTCTGGCACTTCCTTCCTCAGTGAAGTTCTCTTTCTGCTCTCCTGATGGCTTCAATCCTTAGTGTAAATCCTCCCTGTGTCCCAGGGACCGCACTTCTCTCCTTTTGTTCATCACGTAGCTATAGGCCAATGTTTGCACAGCAAATCTCAGAGAAGCTCTTTCTCTGATACTTACTATGTTGCCATCTTCCCAGAAGTGACCCTGTTTCTTATTTTCTTTCTTTTATTTTGTTATTTAAAAATATTTATACTTTGGATATGTAAGAGAAACTGCATGATATTTTAGCTTGTATGTCTGACACATTCCACTTAATATTATGACACCATAGTTCATCCATTTTCCTAAAAAATGATTGAAGTTTATCCTTCTTTATGGTTGAGTAGTACTTCACTGTGCATAATGCTACACTTTATTCATTTATCTGTAGAAGAACATATAGACCATTTCCAAGATTTAGCTATTATCAGTTGTGCTCCTATGTATATTGGTATCACTGGCATATGGTGTTGTTAGCTATTTGGGGAAGATACCTAAAAGGAGAATGGCTGGGTTGAATGGAGTTTCTATTTTTTTTTCATTTTTTTTTGGATTTTGTGCAGGTTCTTACTATGCAGCTCAGACCTGAAGTGATCCTCCTGTTTTCAGCCTCCCCAGCCAAGTGCTGGGATTACAGGTGTGTGCCACCACACCCAGATGTTACTTATTCTTTTGTATTTACTTAAGCATCTTTATGGAATACTGTATGGTCTATTTTAGTTTTTTAAACTTCATTTATTTATTTATATTATGGCCAGCTCAGCCTGCAGTGGGAGTGGGGCTGGTGCAGCATGTGGTGCTGGGGATCAAACTATGGTCCCTGTGGTTGCCTAAGCTTGCTTAAACAGGTGCTTTAGACTGCTGAGCTATCTCGCTGGCCCTTTATTTATTTATTTATTTATTTATTTATTTATTTATTTATTTATTTTTGTGATACTGGGGATTGAACTTGGGACCTTGCTCATGCCACGCAGGTGCTTATGCCACTTGCCATCTCCCCTGCCCTGTGTGGTTTATGTTAAAGAGAATTTGATGCGCTGCTGACATGAATATGTATTCTGCTTTTTTTTTCTTTTTCCTGAGATAGAGTCTCACTGAGTAGTTTAGGTAGGTTTTGAAGTCGCTATATAGCTCAGTCTAGCCTTGAATTCACAGTAAGTTTCCTGCCTCAGTTTCTTGAGTGCTTGGATGACAGCCACATGCTGCTCTGTCTAGCAAATATTACACATCTTAATTCACTTTTCATCCCCTGTCTCTCTCCTCCTTTTTCCTCCTTTTTTATCTTTCTGTCTTTTGGTACTCTTTCCTTTTTTAAAAATTTATTTATTTATTTATTTATTTATTTGGTACTCTTTCTTTTTTTTAAAAAAAGATGTATTTCCTTATTTCATATTATCTATTTTTTATTTTGCTCTTTATATTATCAGTTTCTTTTATTTATTTATCTTTTTGAGACAGGGTTTTGCTATATAATTCAGGCTGGCCTTGCACCCACCTTGGAGCCTAGGCTAGCCTCAATCTCATGGTGATTCTGTCTCATGCTCTTGAGTGCTGGAATTACAGCATGTGTTGCCACACACACTTTGGATTTCTAATATAAGAGATACCACAAGAAATTTATTTATATTTTGCAGTGCCAGGAACTGAACTCAGGATCTTGTGCCTACCAGGAAGCCACTTATTCTACTGAGCTATCTCCCTGGCCAAGAAAATTAAACTTCTATGTGTCATTTATGTTACATAGTGTTATTATCTCAAGGTGCATTCATTTTCCTACAAATGATTAGGTTTATCCTTTATGGCTAAAACTTTTTATTTACTTATTTTTTATTTTAGAATTTTAAAAATCTTATTTATTTATTTTTTTCTTGTTTCAGAACCTTTGTTTGTTTATTCACTCATTTTTACAGCCTGCTCAGCCCACCCTGAGGGCAGGGCTGGCGCAGCATGCGGTGTCAGGGATCAAACTGCGGTCCCTGAAGCCGCCCAAGCTTTCCCAAGCAGGCGCTTTAGACCACTGAGCCATCCTGCTGGGCCCCAAATTTTTATTTTTTAATTTTATTTATTAAAAAAAATTTTTTTTTTCATGTTTCAGAACTTTATTTATTTGTACGGCTGGCTCAGCCTGCCCTGAGGGCAGGGCTGGCGCAGCATGTGGTGCCTAGGATCGAACCGCGGTCCCTGCAGCTGCCTAAGTAGGCGATTTAGACCACTGAGCCATCCTGCCAGGCCCCTATTTTTTATTTTTTTAATTTCAATTTTTATTACTTTTAATAAGAGACAACAATATGAGAGTTTCAAAACATGTTAGTAGCACATTCGCAATAGTTGAGACACTGCATATTGTTGTCCTCACAAATGTTATACAGAGCTCAGGGTGCAGACATGACAAATTTTCTAATTGATATTGATTCACAAAAAAAGAAAAGAAAAAAAGAAGAAAAAATTTTCTTCTCTTTGAACTAGGAGGAAGTAGTCGTATACATAGTCCAATGTTTCATAATTGCAGTGGGTTACCCGTGAAACTGGCAATGTTGAAGGCTGTTGATTTAAGCCTCTTACAGTTCATCATACTAATCTAGCTGTGCGCTTTATGCCTTGTAATTAAGCTTTTTTGCTGGGTGATCAAGTGTAAGCTAAAGCAAGACCTGTCTAACAAAACTTTCATGATTTGTAATTTCCAGAGTCAAATCTCCTCAGGATTAACTTTGCAGTGCTTTGTAGAACTGTTGTCAGTGTCAGCCATTGGGATGAGTCACAGCCAATGCTTGACCAGTTTGCTCTCTGTGAAAGCCTGAGAGAACGTTGTCTCCCTAAGTGACTCTTCCTAGGCACACTATACTTCACTTATCCCTTTCCTCTGAGGTCCCAAAATCTCCTTGACCAGAAAATTTGGGAAACCCCTGAGTTATAAGATGTTATCAAACATCTTAGACTTAGCTTGACATTGGTATTTTCCTTCAATCATTGATATTCTAATAAATCTCTACAGATTATGATAAAAGCAGTTACACATCTGGCTTCTGATCTGGTTCCTAGTGTGAGTGATCCATAACAGAACCTACAGCCTTTACACTGAATTACTTCCCCAGCTCCTGCTTCCTTTTTTTAAAATTTTGAGACTGGGTCTCACTAACTTGGTCTGTCTAGGATTGAATTCACATTATTCTGGCCTCAGCCTTCCAGATTGCTGGGATTGCAGGTGTGTGCCACCACATGGACCTTTATTTAAATGTCTTGAAGAAGTCTCAAAATGTGAGGCTGGAATGACTTGGATTACCCATTCAATGTTTTTTCTTTTTCCTTTGGTGGAACCAGGGCTCAAACTCATGACCTTGCATTTGCTAGGCAGGCACTTGTGCCATGGAGCTATTGCCCCAGCTCCCCATTCATTGTTTTCAGAGTGTAGTTTTTTTTATTTGAGACACTGTCCCACTGTGTAATCTAAACTGGCTTTTTTCTTGGGGGAGGGAGCATGTCTTACTATATAGTTCAAGTTGGCCTTGAACCTACTATGTAGCCCAGACTAGACTTGAACCTAGCAGCAGACTTCCTTTCTCAGACTTCCAACGATTAAGATGATAAGCATGTAGCATCGCATCCAGCTAGGCTGGCTCTCAACTCTGTCTCAATCTCCCCCTGCTTCCCTAGAAAGAAATGGCACTTCAGTCTTGTTTATATAATACTGTGCTTCACAATAATCAAAATAAGGAAAATCTTCAGATCCCATGAATGAGTTTCAGGTACACTATGCCCTATGATATCGGACCTTAGAACAAAATTTTATTTGAAACAGCATGATTTTGAATTTTAGGCTTTGAATAATATCTGTAGGATGCGAGAACTTTGTTTTCAGAAATGTCTAATTTATTTGCTCAGATTAATTTTAGCATATTTTCATATTTTCTTTGTTTCTGTCTTCTGTTATTTTTAAAAAAAGTTTAAATTTTTAAAATTTAAATTTTTTTTCAGGGAAGGGTGTACAGGGTCCTTAGGGTTTCCCTACTAGATCAGACTCATAGTGATCTGCCTGTTTATAGCCTTCCAAGAGCTGGGATAACAGGTGCACGCCACCACACCCAGTCTCAATTGCCATCTCAGCGCACCCTGGGGGCAAGGCCGGCATGGCAGGTACTCGAATCTGCTGAGCTATTTGGACGGCCCAGGCTTTTTGTTACTTTTCTTCCTTGGTGCAGCATCCTCTTCCTCCCTGTTAATACATAAAATTTTGGGGGGTTATTATCATCATCATTAGTATCAGTAAGGAGCCAAACTTTACCAATGAATTATCTGTAAACAATTAATAAGTGAATATAGTAATAGACTGAGTATATACATATTAATGAAATGATATCTCTGCTCTTCAGTGTAAAGCCATTGTTCAGTCATTCACTATAAATTCTGAATGCTGACCAATGTTTTTCTTTGTTTTCCTGACATTATCACAGCTTCACTGAATTGTGAAACAGTGAGGTGTCGAATAGACTCCCAGTGACCTGAGGCCATCATGATAGTAGTAAGATACTAGGTAGAGAGTTAGAGGGCAAGAATGAATCATTATCTCTGCTTCCTCTTCTCTCTCTCCCTCTCTCTCTCTCTACCCCCCCTCTCTCCCTCTCTCTCAGCAGCCTTGAGAAATTATACCTAGGGAATTCACACTAAACCACATCTCCAAATCCTCTTCCTTCTTTCACTTTTTTGAGACAGGGCCTCAATATGTAGTTCAGGCTGTCCTTGGCCTCCTGCATTGCTCAGGCTGACCTCTAACTTGCTGTGATCATCTTGCCTTGGCTTCCTGAGTGCTGGGATTAAAGGCATATGCCACCACACATGACTTCAACCTCTTTTTAGAAGATGTTTTTGAAGATCTTGCTAAGCTGCTAACTTACCCAGACTGGCCTCCAACTCATTACGATCCTCTTGCCTCAGGCCCTCAGAGTGATGAAATTGCAGGTATGCACCATCACAATCATGTCTAAATTCTTTTTCTGAGTGAGCCTCTTTGAGATTTTACTTCTATAGTATTTTTAGGAGGGGTGTACTGGGAATCAAATGGAATCAAATGTAGGACCTCACACTGGCCAGGCAAGCACTGTACCACTAAACTAAATCCCTGTCCTTGATTTTCACAGTTTTGAGAGTGTTGGGCCAAACAACACAGGACACTGACATTTATGTCTCTGGAATATTCCCAAACAGACATATTCAGTCCTTACTCATCTGTCTTTACTTCTCTCTTGCTTTCTCATGAAAAACCATAATTCCTTATAATAGGAGGGTGAGGTACAATGAGACTTACTTTTTAGGAAGGCAATATCTTTCACAGATATATTTATGTTTAAAGTTGTTTCTGTTGCTTCCACAGCCAGAGAAGATGAAGGGCTCACAATTAAATGTCAAAGTGTTGTAGTAGAATCTGTACAAATTTAATTTACAGTTCCCTGTTACTGGAGGATAGTTGCAGAATTCTGTGCAGGAGAACCACAGAGTGAGTTTTTTTTTTCCTGCCATATTGACATTCATTTCTTCATGGACTAATACTATTAAAACTTAACCATCTTAGTAAATCTATCTCAGGAGGGCAAGATATAATTCCTTGAGCATGAATTTCACCATGTTTGAGATATGGAGCAATGTTTTGGATTGTGGCTTGGCTCAGTGATGCACAGAAATAACTGGATAAGATAAATAGGGTAGCTCTACTTCCTCAGAGTTGACAGCAAGAAAGACCTAAAGGCAAACTTCTTCAAAGTATCCCTTGTTTGTGTAAAATGCATCCCATTTCTTGATTCTCAAATAATTCCCATGTCACTGGAAGTGAATATCTCACTGGATTCCCCTAATACCACTCAGTGAATGGAATGAGGGAACAATTATACCCATAACAGCATGACAGGAAAATGGCTGAACCTGTGGCACCCTCACTCAGTCAACTTTACTCTATCCATGGCTGAAAAAAATTTCAACTCCTAACTAGCTCTATATTTTAGTCCTTCTTAGCACAAGGGTACCTAACAATCTTTAACTTGATCAAGGGCAGGGATGACACCCGAGGATAGAGAATAATCTTTGAGCTTTTATGGCTTCAGAGAGAAGTAACAGACATGGACAGCAGTTTTAGCCCTAAGGAAAGCCCATCACTGTTATGTATTGCCAAAACAGTGTGAAGTTTATTCTCAGTGTGACTCTTATAGTGGGATAGAATTGGTGAATACTTTCCATCCCTGCTGTATTGCCAGAGAATGTTTTGGCATGCACCATTTTGGGAAGGGATTGACCCCAAAACCACAAGTACATTATAGCTTCATTCTAGGATTTTGAGACTTAACCACAGGGACAGGATGAGAAATAGCCACAGGAGACAGATACAGAGAAGCTGGTGAAGGCCAGACATAGGTCCCTTAAGTATTTTGAGCTTAGGCCAGGAAGGGCATTCTTAGAGGCCAGAGCCTCCCAGCAGGTGTGGCATTCAGCAGTGGCTGGATATGAAGGTAATCGCATTGAGTCTAGTGCTCTGCATGAGTTCTCGCCCCTCTGACTATATCAGTGGAAAACATTGGAGTGAGTGCTTTCCTGTTTACTCACATGAAAGGGATTGTACCTCAGCTTGGGTGGCTGCACTGTCTGGGATTTCCCATGAAGGGGTATTTCCACAGTGAGAAAAAGTAGTTAAGAGAGGTCATGAAAATGGATCTAGAAGATTCTAGATTAGTGATGGTGAACCTTTTAGAGACCAAGTAAGTGCCCAAACTACAACCCCAAACTTACTAATTTATCACAAAGTATCTACATAGGCATTAGGCCTGAATATTGAGGTTTTAGTTTGGAAAAGCAACTCAATACATTAACATCTTTTATCTTTAAAAATAATATCTCAAAAAAAGAGAGAAAAAAAAGAAAGGAAAAAAGAGAATAACATCTGTGCTTTAGGTTCACCACTGCCATACTAGATGATGCAAAGAGGATGAACCGAAGATTAATTGAAATTAATAAATCTAAAGCTAACCTGGAGGCTGGGGAGATAGCTCAGTAGAATAAGTGCTTGCCTGGCAAGTGCAAGGGCCTGAGTTCAATCCCCAGTTCTGAAAAAAAGAGAAAGCCCATCTATAAACAGCACAGATGTTGTAAAAATCTCATCTATAGAAACAATAGCAGAAAACTCCCCAAATATGGGAAAAGGACAGTGAGGCATATAGAATCCTAAACAGCTAGGATCAGAAAAGAACTGCTTCATGGTACATCACAGCCAGAATTCTAGAATTCAAACACAAAATAGCTTAAAAGCAGTTTGAGAAAACAAAACAAAACAAAACAAAACAAAACAAAACAAAAAACAAACAAACTAGTGAATCACTTTATAAAGGAAACATTACTAGAATTACAGTGGAGTTTTCAATCCATGTCCTAAAGTTCAGGAGAGATTGCAGCGAAGTGATTCAAGCCCTAAAATAAAACATCTTCCAACCCAGACTGATATCACCTGCAAAACTACCTTTCAACATTCATGGAGAAATACGTTATTTCCATGATGAAGGACACCTAAAGAAACTGATAATCACCAAACAAGCATTCCAGAAATTTCTCAAGACTGTCCTTGAAAGAGACAATGAATCTAACATTGTAAAAAAAAAGTCTTAAAAAATGAGTACACTAATAATATATCAATTAAGTAGAAGGGGAAGACAAGGAATCAGCAACAGAAAAATACTACAGTGACTGGCATAAATCAGTACCTTTCAGTAATAGCACTCAGTGTGAGTGGTCCTAGTTCTCCAACCAAAGACACAGACTGACAAAATGGATTAAGAAACAAAAACCAATGGAATGCTGCATACACGAGACACATGTAATGAAAATGAAGTTCACAGTCTAAAAGTCAATGGATGAAAAACAATATTCCGTGCAACAGGAACTAAAACCAAACATGATTAATTATCCTATTTTTAGACCAAATGAGCTTTAAGTCAAAATTTATCAGAAGAGGTGACTACACATTGGTTAAAGGAACAATTGGTAATATGTCTACCTTGTGACAGATTTTTTTTTCCAGTACTGAGCATTAAATTCAAAACCTCGTGCATTTATGCTGCTGAGCTGTATTCCCAGCCCAAGGGGACAATTATAAACATATGTGCACTAAATAGTGGAGCATTCAATTTCATAAACGGAGCACCACTGGATGTAAAAGACTAGATAAATATTAACACCTTGTAGTGGGGGACTTCGATGCCCCATTATAATAAATAGATAGATCAACTAGACAAAAAAAAAAATATTAGAGTTTAACCAAAACTTTGAACAAATAGACCTGATAGATGTCTACTGTTGCTCCACCCAGTAGTGATGGAATGTACATTCTTTTCAGTGCCATATAGAACATTTTTCAAAATAGACCATATGCTATCCACTAAAGCATACTTAAGTAGATGCAAAAGATTTAAACGTGTTCCATGAATATTATAAGATCACAGTGCAGTGAAACCAGAATTCAGTTGCAACTATGGAAACATATGAAAATTATTTGTGACCTGTCAGTACAACACACCAGTATGTATGGAATACATAGAAAGCTGTCCTAAAACGGATGTTTACAGCTGTGAATGGCTACATGACAAAAACAGAGTCAGTCCAAATAAATAACCTTATAATGCACATCAAGCTCCTTAAAAAACAAGAACAATATAAACTCAAAGCTAGTTCAAGGAAGGAAAGTATAAATATCCAAGCACTTATCAATGAAATAGAGACTAAAAGATGTAAAAACAATTAAACCCTAGGGGCTGGGGAGATAGCTCAGGGGCACCAGTGCCTGCCTGGCGAGTGCAAGGTCCTGAGTTCAATCCCTGGTACCATAAAAAAAAAAAAAAAAAAAAAAAAAAAAAAAAAAAAAAAAAAAAAAAAAAAAAAAAAAAAAAAAAAAAAAAAAAAAAAAGAAAAAAGAAAAAATAAAATAAAATAAAATGTAATTACATACAATGGAGTACAACTCTGCCATAATGAATGCTAAACTTCAGTCATTTGTAGAGAAATGGATGTACCTTGAGACCATATTATGTAAAATAAATCAGTTGTACAGCTTAAATGTCTCATAGTTTCTCTTATATTCGAAATGAAAAGTGTAAGTAAAGGGCAAAATACAAGATTGATAATAGGAAGTAGGGAGATACTTTTGAAATGAGAAAGGGATCAGGAGATTAAAGATAGGGGAGAGAGGTAAGCAAAACGGGCTGAAAAAAGTTGAGATCAGTAGGTACCTGAGCCAGCTGCCTAAACAAATATGATCCTTATGTAATGCAAACATGTACTAATGAGAAAGACATACGATGCAGACCCTTTAATTTCTATCATTATCAGAGCTTCTGCAAATATGTACATTTTTATTTTTATTTTTTATATGTTATTTTTTCTTTTTCTTTTTACATTTTCAAAAACACGTTAGTAGTACACATTAGTAGTAGTACAAATGTACATGTTAGTAGTACATTTGTGCCAAATATTTTGTTGGTACAAAACATTTCTTCTCATTGAACTAAGAGAAAGTACTTGTACACAAAGTCCAGTATTCCACAATTGCAATGGATTTTTGGCAGAACTGGCAATGTTGGAAACTGTTGATTTAAGTCTTTTACAGCTCAACATACTAATCTAGCTTTACACTTTATACCTCATAGTTAAACTCTTCTGTTGGGTGGTTAAGGGCAAGTTAAAGCAAGACCTGTATAACAAAACGTAACTTTTGTATCTCCCAAGGTCGGTCAGATCCCCTCAGGATTAACTTTGAAACCATGTACAGTGCTTTGTAGAACTGTTGCCAGTGTCAGCTGTCTGGATGAGTAACAGCTATTGCTTGACCAGTTTTGCAAATTTGTACATAAAAATACTTTTTTTTAGAGAAAATATATAGGCCTTGAACTTGTGATGATCCTCCTGCTTCAGCCTATTTAAGCGCTGGGATTACAGGCATGCACCCACATGTCTGGCCTAAAAAGACCTTTGACTTCCTACATCTACTTCCAAAGACAGAGTGAAAAATACCTAGCCTGGCAGACCTTCCTATCCCTGAGCAGTGTCTGTGTCCTTTCTCATTTTGCTTCCCTTTCAAGTGCCCTTCCAGACTCACCTGGTCTTACTGAGGCATTGGATGTAGATGGTTAGAGTAGGAGCAGTGATGACCATGTAGGAGACAAAAAGGAATCAAAATTAGTCTTCTTAAAGTCCAACTACAAAAAAAAAAAAAAAAAAAAAAAGTCCAACTACAGTCCTTATGCACACTTGGCAATTTCCTCCTTTTACCTGGACTCTTCAATCTTTTATTTATTTATGTGGTTCAGGGTCTCACTACACAGCTCAGACTCCTAGGGATCCTCCTGCCTCAGCATCCCCAGCTCTGAGATTACAGGCATGTGCCACCACAACTGGACTTGGTGGCTGGCACAGTAGCACCACATGTAGTGCTGGGGATCAAACCTGGGTCCTTGTCCTTGCCAGGCAGGTGCTTAGACCACTGAGTTATTTCCCCAACCCATCTGGAGTCTTTGACATATATCCATTATAATTATTTTTTATTTGTTTGACGGGACCTGGGGTCCAAACTCAGGGCCTTGCACTTGACAGGCAGGCACTTGTGCCATGGAGCTATCACCCTGGCCCCTATCCATTATAATTTGAATGAAGAAAAAATTTAATTAGTAGAATGGGAATGCCCTAGGCATGAAAATGATGGCTTCTGCATCTCTGTATCAGTAAAATATAACAAAGTAGTTGTGTTTAATATACGTGTTCAGCAGAATTGGAGCTCATGATGCGCGCGCGTGCGCGCACACACACACACACACACACACACACACACACACACACACACACAATACTTGTGTACTCCTGAAATCAATCCAATCATCACAATCTCCAGTCCTTTTGTAATGAAATATTAGTAGAAACTGAAGTTGATTGTAATTTGTTTTCAACCTTCCTCAATGCACAGAAGGACTTCAATGCAATCATACTCCATAGAGTCCTGTGATTTGAGATAGGATGAAGGCTTGGTCCTAGTTAATGGCAGGAACACCATCTTGACTGCCTAGACTTCCCTCTCCATGTTTCCTCCTGGTTGAACATCTGATTTTGCCTTACCTCCAAGATGGCCACTGTTACATAATTCTTCATTGAGATTTTCAGGAAATATACCACCTGAAAGTGTGTGGAGAAGCATGGAAAAGATGAGGAGCCACAGCCAAAGGGAAAAGTGGGTCCATTCAGACTTCATGGTGTTGCTGATGGCAGACAGGAGAGTTCTGGACTGCTCTGGATTTGTACCTTGAGTATTAAAAGCTTTCTCTTGAGAGAAGTTGAACCCATATCTAATTTCATTTCCCCAGGGCTCCATCCTGAGCAGCGTTCCTGTGCACCCACAACCTGCCAAGTGTAACAGAACAGCAAGTGCTTGGGGACCCAGCCATGCAGCTGAAAAGGCATGGTTGTTGGAGCACCAAGGATGAGCCTCGGTTTCACCTCTCTCTTCATCTAAGGATCATGAGTTTGTAGAGCTCAAGGTACCAGTGTCTTTTAATTTTTTTTTGTTTTTAATGTATTTTTAGTACAGGGTTTACAGGGTCTTACTACACAGATCAGACTCCTAGTGACCCTCCTGCTTTCAGCCTCCCAAGTGCTGATTACAGGTATGTGCCACCATCCTTAATCTCAGTTGCTGTCTCAGTACACCCAGAGGTGGGGGTGGCATGGCTTACCAGGGATTGAACCTTGATTCTTGAGCCCACCTAAGCAGGTGCTTTAGTCCACTGAGCTATCTGGATGGCTCCACGCTTGGGTCTTTATAATAAGTAATTGCAAATAAATTATGCTTTACGTATGTGAGTGTAAAAGTTGAAAGTAAATGAACTCAATCTTGAATTTGGGATACAAGTAGCAAAACAAATAAAGAGAAAGTAGATGATAACTGATGAAAATGGTAGTTACCACAGAGTTTTCATAGATAAGCTCTTTTATATTGCTAATTCAATGAGGTTTTTTTAAATAGTGAGCAACAGAGAGGGTCTGTCTCTCTGTCTCTCTTATGTTACATTCAGACTCTCTGCCTCAGACTATCCACCTCAGACCATACCCATAATCCCAGTAGTACTTAGACTCATAATTCCATCAGTACTAAAACATATAATCCCAGTAGATCATGAGTCAGTCTCAAACTCTAGAAGTTCCCGCCCCATGATTACATGAGGCTTTGGGGGGACAAACCATAACATTCAGCCCCTGAACTCCCAAAGTCTCATACACATCCCTTTGTGCAAAAGATATTTTAGTCCACCTCAAAGAGTTGCCAAAGTGCCAACAGTTTCAGCATTGCTGAAAAATTCAAGTCCTAAGTCTCATCCAGGATCCAAGGCAAACTCTTAACTGTGAGCCCATGTACAAAAGAAAAGTTAAACACATCCAACATTCAAAGGCACAAAATAAACATTATCATTCTAAAAGTTGTAAACAACAGGGAATACAAAACACTGGAACCAACACAAGACCAAAACCCAACAGAGCAACCATTAAATCCTGTATTTTCAACTGAAATATCTGCACTGAGTTGTGAGCTCCAAAGGCCTTATATGGCTCCACCCCTAAGGCACCCTTGGTGGTATCTTCCATGGTTTTTCTCTTAGGCTGACTTTGCTCTCTCTTTGTAGTTTCCCTTAGATGACCCACGTTTTTGTATCTTTCAAACTTCTGGGGTTTCTACTGAATTGGCTTCTCACATTGCCCTCACAGGGGCACACTGCCTGGCCTCCCAGGCTTCCTTCTGAAATCCAGGTGGAAGCCTTCTTAGCATCACAACTCTTGCATTCTGAATGTGCCTAAAACCAACACTGTGGATGATGCCAAGGTCTGCTGCTAGCTGGAACAGTAGCTTCTCTCTTGGAAGTAGGGGTCAAGGACCTGGACTGCTGAGCACTCTGACTCTGCTTCCAAGAAACAAATTCTTCATGCCAGTGCCATTTTGGAACCTGGTTTGGACACTGCTGCTGTTCTGGTACTTAGTGCTTTGTGGCTTTCTTCTCAAGGCAAGGTCTCTCTCCCTTGCAATTCTGAGGCTGCAAAGGGTGGAGAGCTGCCACCACCAGTGAAACCCTCAGGCCACCTTTTTGATTCTCTGGTTTCTTCCAAGCAATGGAAATCCTCTCAGCTCTATCTTTACAGTCCTTAGCATTCCTGGTGCTTCCTTTGTGGCTAAACTCACAACATTTTAAATCATTCCGCTTGGCTCTTTGCTCTTGATTTTCAACAGAAATCTGGCTAAAAGCCATCAATAACAACCATGCCACTACCCCAATAGTTTATTGTTTTGAAATATCTTGAAAGATTAATTAGTCCACCATGCTTAATCTCAGTCTTAGGCAAAGTCTTTGGGCACGAGCAAAATTCAGATAGACTTTCAGCCAAACCATAGCACAAATCATCTGGAGTCTAACAACCAATGGAATCATTCTTCCTAGCAGAAACCTCTCCCACCTTGTCTTTATAGGCAGGCCTTCTGTCTGTCTTCTGGTCTGAGCTCTGATCAGAATATCCCGTACAGAACAGCTAAAGCTTTTCTAGCTATTTGCAAGTAGACGACTTCTCCAAATCTTTCCTATCTCTGCTCATAAGCCATTCTTTATACACAGGCTTTCAGACAGTCTTCTGGTCTGAGCTCTGACCAGAATTTCCTCTGCCATACAGTTGAAGTTTATCCAGCTCTTTGCAAGTAGATGACCTCTCCAAACTTTTCCTATCTCTTCCCATAAGCCATTCCCAAAAACTCATAATCCACATGGTCAGGTTAGTCACAGCAATCACCCTACTCCTGTGGTAACAAATTCTGTCTTAGTTACTCTTCTCTCATTGCTGGGACAAATACCCAACATCCAAAATGAAGGAAGGAAAGGTTTATTTAGCTCACAGGTATTGTAGGTTTCAGTCCATATTCAGCTCCACAGCTGAGTGGAATAGGGCAGAGAGCATCCAGTTCATGGCAGAACAGCAACAATCACAACAGAGGCAACTGATGAGTGCCTTTATTAAAAGATTACAGATTGTTCCAAATTCCTTTTGTGTGTCTGCTGTTTTTTGTTTTAGTCTGTGCAGGTGGTATATTATCTGATTTCTACATGTTCAAGCTTGCATTCCTGGAACAAATCCTATTGAATTGAATAATAATGTACACTGTTGGCTGGGCACAGTGGCGCATGCCTGTAAGCCCAGCAGTTGGGAGGCTGAGGCAGGAGGTTCAGTGTGAGTTCAAGACAAACCTGGACTACAAAAGTGAGTTCAAGACCAGCCTGAACTGCATAGGGAGATCCTGTCTCAAAAAGACAAAAAAAAAGTACATTGTTTTACATGTTGCTGAATCATTTTACTCCAAAAACAAAACAAAACAAAACAAAACAAAACAAAACAAAAAAATTAAAAGGGACTGGGGAAATAGCTCAGTAGAATAAATGCTTGCCTGGCAAGCGCAATGGCCTGAGTTCAATACCCAGTCCCACAAAAAACCAAACCAAACCAACCAACCAACCAAACAAACAAACAAAAACATTTTACTAATAATTTGGGAAGGATTTTTTGTGCCTGTATTCATGAGGAATATCTGAATGAGCTGTAAAGTGTCTCTTCCTCTGCTATATTTTGGAAGCCTTTGCAAATGATTGATGGCAGTTTGCGAATGTCTGGTAGTATTTACTAGTTAAAATTGAACTTTACTTTGTGAGATTTTGTTAAAAAGTAGGCTTGAGTCGGGGAGTGTTACGCCTCTTAGCTACATTTCCAACTCATTACTTATTTTTAAAAATTTTAGAGAGGGTGTCACTAAATTTCCCAGTTGGCTTAGAAGTCATGGCATGCCTGCCTCAGCCTTTGGAGTACCTGGGATTATAGATGTGCACCGGAACTATCCCATTTTTGAGATGTTTGCGATTATCGATTCAATGTCATTTTGTATAGCTTTACTTAAATTTCTTTTAAAAAATTCCCTTAAGCCGGGCGTGGTGGCGCACACCTGTAATCCCAGCACTGAGGAGGCTGAGGCAGGAGGATCGGTGTGAGTTCGAGACCAGCCTGGGCTACAAAAGTGAGTTCAAGGCCAGTCTGAACTGCACAGTGAGACCCTGTCTCAAAAAGACAAAAAAAAAAAAAATTCCCTTAATTTTGATAGTTATCCTTTAAGAGATTTCTCTATCTTATCTAAGTTATCCATTTTGCGGGGCATATAATTATAACAATACTTCCTCACAATCATTTCTATAACATATTTTTATTATATAGGATAAAGGCATACACTGTGACATTTTCATATAAATATAAAACACACTTTGTGCTCGCTTCGGCAGCACATATACTAAAATTGGAACGATACAGAGAAGATTAGCATGGCCCCTGCGCAAGGATGACACGCAAATTCGTGAAGCGTTCCATATTCAAAAATAAATTAAAAAAAAACACACTTTAATCAGACTTTTCTATCATCTTCTTTATTTTCCCATTCTTCTGATCACTTTTTGCTTCTTTAATAATTTTCTTATTATTCTCATGTTGTCCTTTTTCCTTGCTAGATTCAATATATGAGAGAAAACTTGTCATGATTGTCTTCCTTTTTTTTTTTTTGTATCTAGTACAGGGTCTACAGGGTCTCACTACACAAATTGGACACCTCCCAAGTGCTGGGGTTATAAGTATGTGCCACCACGCCCAGTTTCAATTGCCATCTCAGTGCGGGGGCTGGTATGTAACTCTGGGAATTGAACCCTGGTCCCTGCCATGATTGCCTTTCTAAAGAGCCTGATTATCCTTACCATGTTCTCCACTTTCATTCATTTTCTACTTGGTCCAGCCCATAGTTCTTTGGTATTGGCTTGTAGTATTTTTTAAATATTGCATAGCATTGTCTTCAAATTAGGTGTTTAGAATACCAGATATAAACATCCAAAATTGGTAATTTATAAGGGGGAAGAAAGTAATTTAAAGGGGGAAGAAAGATCTCTAAGCATTAACTGTTTCTTTTCAATAGACCAGCAGTATGATTATCCAAGCTATCCTGTATATGTACATAAATATATCTTTTTCTCCTCCCTCCTTCCCTTCCTTCCTTCTTTCCTTCCTTCCTTCTTTCCTTCCTTCCTTCCTTCCTTCCTTCCTTCCTTCCTTCCTTCCTTCCTTCCTTCCTTCCTTCCTTCCTTTCTTCCCTATTCCAGCTGCTCCTTCTTCTGGAACAGATTCTTTCCTTTTCACAGTATCTATTGTACCTTTCAGATTTTATTTACTTTTTTCAGATTCTTGCGCTAGTGAGATGTGATATTTGCCTATGGAGGTCTTATTTATTTCACTTATGAAGATGGTCTCTAGTTGCATCCATTTACTTTTGTGTAGTTGAGTAGTACTCTATTGTGTAAAAATACCACATCTTTTTAATTCATTCCTCTGTCCATGGGCATTTGGGTTGTTACCAAGATTTAACTATGACCAATTGTGCTGCTAAGAACATGGGTTTACATACATCCATGTGGTATATTTTCAATTCTTCTGGAAAAACACCTAGTAGGGGAATAGCTGGGTTGAATGGAAACTCTTATCATAGCTTTTGTAGGAATGTACACACTAATTTCCACAATGGTTGTACCAGTATACACTCCCAGCAACAGTGGAGGATTCCTTTTCCCCCACAGCCTCCTCCAGCATTTGGTACTGGTTGTCTTAGTCACTTTTTACTCATCGCTGGGACAAATACTCAACTCTCAGAATGAAGGAAGGAAAGGTTTATTTAGCTCACAGTTTCTGGAGGTTTTAGTCTATATTTGGCTGGCCCAAGGCTGAGTGGAACAGGGCAGAGAGCATCTGGTTCATGACGGTGGAACAGCAATAATCATGACAGAGTCAACAGACCAATCAGGGCAGCAGAGAGCAACAGTGAGAGTCTGTCTCTGTCTCTCTTTACATTACATTCAGGCTCTCTGCTTCAGCCTATCTGCCTTAGGTCACACCCATAATCTCAGAAGTACTCAGACCCATAATCCCATCAGTACTAAAACACCTAATCCCAGTGGATCATGAGTCAAGTCTCAAACTCTAAAAGTCCCCTCCTCATGATTGCATGAGGCTCTGGGTGGACAACTAGACATAAACCATAACACTGGTTGACTTTTTAAAAACAAATTTATGTGTTTGGTACAGGGTCTTACTGTGTAACTCAGACTCATAGTGATCCTCTTGTGTTTTAGTCTCCCCAAACCTGGGATTACAGGCTGCACTACCACTCCCCATCTCAGTGGCTGGCTTGGCTCACCTGGAGTGGAGCTGGCATGGCATGTGGCACTGGGGGTTGAACCCAGGTCCTTCCACTTGCTAGGCAGGTGCTTAGACTAGTTAGCTATCTCTCCAGCCTGATATTGGTTGACTTCTTGATGATAGCCTTTCTTTCTTGGGTGAGATGGAATCTCAGTGTTTTAAATTGCGTTTCTTAAATGACCAATGACGTTGAACATTTTTAAAAAAAAATTATTTATTTTTATTTTTTCTTGTTTCAGAACTTTTGTTTGTTTGTTTATTTATTTTTTTGGCCGGCTCAGCCTGCCCTGAGGGCAGGGCTGGCACAGCATGTGGTGCCGGGGATCGAACCGCAGTCCCTGCAGCTGCCTGAAGGCACTTTAGACCACTAAGCCATCCTGCTGGGCCCGAACATTTTTTAATATATTTATTTGTCATTTATATTTTGTCATCTGAAAGGTGTGTATTTATCTCAGATCCCCATTTTTGAGTTGAGTCTTTGCATTTTGGGTGCTTGATTTAAAAAATTCTCTATATGTTCTATGGGGCTGGGGTTATAACTCAGTGGCATAGAGCCTGTCTGGCAAGTGCTAGGTCCTGAATTTGATTCCTGGCACCAATAAAGCAAAATAAACAAAACCCAAAACAGAAAAAAGCAAAACAAAAACCCAAAACAAAGTGGTTCTTTATATGTTCTAGATAGAAGTCCTTTATCCGAGGGACAGTTGGCCAATGTTTTTCCCCAGTTCATGTATTTTCTTCTCACTCAGTTGGTGATTTCTTTTGAAGTGGAGAAACTCTTTAAAAAGATGAGATCCCAGTTGTTGATTCTTTACGTATTTCCTATGCAGTTTGGATTTTGTTTGCAAACTCTACCCCTGTCTTCAAGATTTCTGCATATGTTCTCTTTTAGTAGATTTAGTGTTTCTGTTTCAGTATTTTCATCTTCAATCTATTTTTATTTTAGTTCAGTGCATAGTGATAGACATATATCTAATTTTAGCCCTCAGAATGTGGAGATTCAGTTTTTCCAGCACTATTTATTAAATAGGTCATCTTTCTTCCAGTGAACATGTTAGCCCTTTGTCAAAGACAAGGTGGCTGAGTGTGTTTGTAGTTTTGTCTGCATCTTTTAATTGGTTCTACTGGTCCTCAGTCTTTTTTTTTTTTTTTTTTGAGTTAGTACCATGCTGATTTTATTACAATAGCTTTGTAGTATAATTTCAAGTTAGGGACTATGATAGCTCCTGCCTTGTCTTTGTTGTCCAAGATTGCTTTTGCTATTCTAGGTCTCTTCTGGCTCTAGATGAATTTCAGGAATATTTTCTCTAGATCTGTGAGGTATACTAATGGTATTTCAATAGGGATTGTATTGAATCTGTATAACAATTTTGGGAGTATAGCCATTTTTGCGATGTTGATACTTCCTATCCAGGAGCAAGGAATGTCTTTCAATTTTCTGAAATCCTCTTTCTATTTTTTTTCAAAACCTCTTTTATCTAGTTAAAAAAAGTACTATAATTTTCAGTGTATAGATCTTTTACTCCCTTTGTTAGATTGATTTCCAAGTATTTCTTTTCCTTTTTTTTTTTTAAAGAATTTTTTATTTTATTTTATTTTACTTTCTTGTTTCAGAACTTTTGTTTGTTTGTTTATTTATTTTTATGGCCGGCTTAGCCTGCCCTGAGGGCAGGGCTGGCGCAGCATGTGGTGTCGGGGATCGAACCGCGGTCCCTGCAGCTGCCTAAGCTTTCCTAAGCAGGTGCTTTAGACCACTGAGCCATCCTGCCGGGCCCCAGCAAGTATTTCTTTTTTAAAGATTTTATTATAAAAGGCACGATATTCTTAATTTCTTTCATGGTGCATTCATTGTTTGTGTACAGAAATGCTATTGATTTTTGAGTGTTGACTTTGTATCCTGATACACTACTAAATTTGATTATTAAATCTCTAAGTCTCTTGGTGTAGTTTTTGGTGCTATTCTATGTACAATATCATGTCATCTGCAAATAATCATAATTTCATTTCTTCCTTTCCAATTATTATTACTTTTTCCTCTCTTGTCTAATTGCTCTGGCTAATGCTTCCAGAAATATAGTGAATAGGAGTGGGCATCCTTGTCTTGTGCTTGATTTTAAAATAAAGGTCTTCAGCTTTTGCCCATTTAGTATGATGTTGGCTGTTGGTTTATCATAGATGGATTTTATCAGGTTGAGGTAAAGACCACCTATTCTAATTTTCTGTAGGATTTTCTTTTTATGATGAATGAGTGTTAGATCTTGTTAAAAGCTTTTTCTGCATATATTGAGATGATCGAGTTTTGTTAGCCTCTGTTGAAGTGATATATTACATTTGTGGATATGCATATATTGAACCATCCCTGCATTCCTGGGATGATCCTACCTGGTCACGAAGTATAATCTTGATGATTTGATGCATTATGTTTGCTAGAATTTTATTTTGCATCTATGTTCATTAGGAACATTTGCCTAAGGTTTTCTTTCTTTTTTTTTTTTTTTCTGGGTCTTTCTCTGGTTTTGTGTCAGAGTAATACTTGCCTCCAGGAGTGAGTTTTGGAGAATTACTTCCCTTTCAATTTTGTTGAAGAGTTCGAGAAGAGTTGGCACTAGATGTTCTCTAAATGTCTTGTAGAATTGAGCTGTAAATCCATCAGGACCTTTTCTTTCATAATACATTGAAAAAAAATTTTTTTTTATGGTACCAGGCATTGAACTCAGGACCTTGCAGTTACCAGGAAAGCACTTAATCCATTGAGCTATCTCCCTGGCATCTCATGGTAGATTTGTTTGTTTGTTTGTTTAAGACTTTCATTAACAGGTGCTTGCAGTGTGTTGGCTTTTTAAAAGAATCAAGTTGTAAACTTTTATTATAAATTAAAAATGAAGTTCTTAAAAATCTCAACTTGAACAGTTATGAAACAATTTAAAAACCTTTAAAGGTGTATTGAGAAAAACCAGGCTTAAAAAAAAAAACAAACAACACAAACACATTTGTCATTACCAAAATGGTATGTCCTTAGGTAAAAGTAATAAAAACTCCATGCTGCATAGATAACACAGATAGTTTTAGTTACCTGGTCAATGGGCAAAAAGCAGGCACTTAAGATCTTTAGTTTCAATCGTTTATTCATTTCTTAGTGCTAAAATTTCCTGTTCATTTCTTTCTTGCTGGATGACTAAACCAGGTGATGGTAGAGATGGTAAGCTAGCATTTACTCAGCCCCGCCCTGCTCAGCCTGGAGCAGAGGAATTCTCGGTTGGTGGATCGGCTGCTTTTGTCTCTTTCCACATCTTGTGGTTTAGGGTTTTCTGGGTGTCTGCACTGGTAATTGAATTTGTGGTACCGAGTAGGTGTCTGCTAACCTTGGCTCTCTTCTCTTTGATTTTCCTTATCTTCTTCATTACCATCCTCTCTAGGCTGTCTTTGGCGAGGAGGGCCCCTGAGGAATTGTAGTCTATAACCTCAACACATATTCTGTCTCACTTGTCTACCTTGTTCTCCTGCACCCTGGTTCTCAGCATCCTCCATCACTTCTCCTTAAACAGGAGGGTTGGAATACTGTCGTTGAGGCCCACAGGGTCTCCACATGTAGTAATGTGGGAACCTTTGCCTGTCGTAGGGCCCATATTGTTGGTCCTGGCCTTCTGGAACATTCTCTGATCCCTCATTGTTTTTTCCACTGTCACTATTCTGGTGATTCTGCTGGTAATTGTGTGGTGGACTCCTACAACGTGGATAGCATCTATAATGGTTAGGGTCTGCTGCATATTTGCTGCCTTGAACTGGAGCTCCATGAGGGCCTGTAACATTTGTGGCTACCCCACCCTTTTCTCCTTCAACAACATAAAACTCCACAGTCTTTCCATCTCCTACACTTCGAAGGTACTTCCTGGGGTTATTCTTCTTTATGGCAGTCTGGTAGACAAATATGTCTTCCTTGGTGTCATTCCTGTTGATGAAACCATATCTGTTTCTTACACTGAACCATTTTGCTATTTCTATTTTTTATTTTTTTAAACTTTATTTATTTACATTATTTCCAGCTCAGCCTGCCCTGGGGGTGGGGCTGGCGAAGTATGTGGTGCCTGGGATTGAACAGTGGTCCTTACGGTTGCCTAAGCTTGCCTAAGCAGGTGCTTTGGTCTGCTGAGCCATCTCGCTGGCCCCAGCTATTTCTATTTTTAAAAATTTTATTAATTTTAATAAGAAAGAAATAATGCAACAGTTTCAAAACATGCTAGTAGGACAGCCATAATAATCAATATAATGCGTTATCTTACTAATAGTTGTTCATAGTACAAGATGTAGACATGATAACTTTTCTAAATACTATTAGTACAAATATTTCTTCTCATTGAACTAAGAGAAAGTAGTTCTAAACCCTTCATTGTGATGATCTATTTGCCACCAGGCACCACCAGTGTGAGGCCACTAGTTCTGCTGCTCCCTGCTTTGCTACTGGGTGGTGCAGGGCTTGGTATCAGCAGTGCTGGGGTTGGGGGCAGCGGGGGATGGGGGTGCAGGTGGCAGGTGGCTGCTGGGTTTCAGCCTCGCTGTTCATGGTTGTGGTGGTGGTGATTGGGCCGACTGCAGCAGCTGCAGCTCCTCACAGGGAACGAAGGTAACTAGGCTGGGGGAGGTAGTGGGGCTGTTCAGGGTTCTAGGGTCGGCTCTCCACTACCATTACCGATTGAACTTCAGGGTAAGTTTTGATTACACTTTCAATTTCATTGACTGATTTCAGATTATTCAGAATTTTTATATCTTCTTGGTTTGGCTTTTGTAGCTCATATGTATGTAGGTATCTATCCATTTCTTCTGTGTTTTCCATGCTGCAGGAGTAAAGATTTTGGAAGTAAGTACTGGTGATCTTTTGCATTTCTGTAGAGTCTGTAGTGATTTTACCCTTTTCATTTCTTATTCCATGAATTTGAATTTTTCATGCCTTTTTTTTGATAAGCCTTGTTAGAGATTTATTAATTTTATTCTTTCAGTGAACAAACTCTTGGATCTATTAAGTCTTTCTATTGTTTTGTTAATCTCCATTGCATTAATTTCTGCTCAGATCTTTAAATTTTCTTGCCTCCTTTTGGCCTTGGACTTAACTTGCTCTTCTTTGTGTAGGAGCTTGATGTGCAGCATAGGATTGTTTAGGGTAGGCTTGATGCTCAGCATAAGGTTGTTTAGGTTAACTATTGGTTTGTCATAGATAGCTTTTATTAGATTGAGATAAAGGCTATCTATTCTAATTTTCTATAGGATTTTTTTAAAAATCATGAATGAGTGTTGGACTTTGTCAAAACCCTTTTCCACATCTATTGAGATGATCCTGTGAATTTTGTGTTTGATTCTGTTTAAATAGTTTCTTACATTTATTTATTTTCATACATCAATCCATCACTGCATCCTTTGTATGAATCTTACTTGGTCATGGTGTATAATCTTCTTGATGATTTTCTGCATTCTGTTTGCCAATATTTTCTTAAGGATTTTTGCATCTATATTCATTAGGGAGATTGAGCTATAGTTTTCTTTCTTGGTTAAGGGTTTTTTTTTCAGGTTCTGGAATTAGGGTAATAGATGGTACCAGCAATGACTTTGGGAATATTGGTTCTCTTTCAGTTTCCTTAAAGAGTTGTAGCATCAATAACATTAGTTCTCTAAATTTCTTGTACAATTTCACAGTATTTACATCAGGGCTTTGGCTTTTCTTTTTTGAGTATTTAAAATTTTATTTTAAAGAGGAAAAGTAGCAGAAATATAAATAGAAAAAGAGTAACAAACAAGACATATAGTACAGAATTTCAAAATAAGAACAAAAATTTAACAATGTTTGTATTACATATTTTCATCATCAAATCTGTTTAGATTAATAGATATAGATATGTAAGATTGGTCAGATAGTTAAACATTAACACCTTCAGTAAACCTTAATTGGGCTTTTCTTTGTTGGTAATTTTAAAATTATATTTCAATTTCATTGGCTCTTAAAAGGTTATTGATAATTTTTATATATTCCTGATTTAGTGTTTGTAATTTGATTATGTCTGGGAATCTGTCCATTTCTTCTGTGTTTTCTTTTCTTTTTTTTTAAGAATTTTTTATTTTATTTATTTATTTTTTTCTTGTTTCAGAACCTTTATTTGTTTATTCACTCATTTTTATGGCCGGCTCAGCTCACCCCAAGGGCAGGGCCGTGCAGCATGTGGTGCCGGGGGATCGAACCGCGGTCCCTGAAGCCGCCCAAGCTTTCTCAAGCAGGCGCTTTAGACCACTGAGCCATCCCGCTGGGCCCCTCTTCTGTGTTTTCTATCTTATTAGAATACAGGTTCTTGAGCTGGATGTGGTGGCACATGCCTGTAATCCTAGCACTTGGGAGGCTGAGGCAGGAGGATCAGTGTGAGTTTGAGATCATCCTGGGCTACAAAAGTGAGCTCAAGGCCAACCAACCAACCAACCAACCAAACCTGAGGCTTTTTAGGGGCTCCGGAGATAGCTCCGTGGCACAAGTGACTACCTGGCAAGTGCAAGGTCATGAGTTCGAGCCCTGGTCCTGCAAAAAAAAAAAAAAAAAAAAAAAAAGAATATAGGTTTTCGAAGTAGGTGTTGATGATCTCCTGGATTTCTGTGGGACCTGTTGTGATTTCCCACTTTTCATTTCTTTTTGATGAAATTGACTATTATTTTATTTAATCTAATCATATACAAAATTGTAGCAGGTCAATCGTATGGCATTTTTCCTTGTTTTGCTTTCTCTTTAATTACTCTTTTTTGTTTTCTTTTAAAACAAGCATTTACTTGAGAGAGAGAGAGAATAGCAATAATTGAAATTACATTAGAAGCAGCATATATCCAGAAGACCAGAATGACAAGCATTTTAAGCATGATTTTAGTCTTACATGTTGCTACCCAGAGTGTAAAAAACCTGTTGGAGATTCTTAGGACCATTGTCTAATTCATCTTGTGTACATACATGCACGGTTTTTCCCCTGCCACGCTTCCTAACTTTTCTGCTTGCTGTCTCTTTCTTGTTTAATCCTTAAGTTCTTGATTTCCATTTGGCTGTGTTATGCCTTTCCCTTTTATGTCTTCTTTTGTGTTCTTACACTAGGGAGATTATATGATATTTACACATGTAGATCTGGTTTATTTCACTTATGAGTATATCTCCAAGATACATCCACATATATATGAAGTCTTCTAGTTTATCATTCTTTATAGCTGAACAATATTCCACTGTATAAAAACACCACATCTTTTTCAACCATTCTTCAGATGATGGGCATTTTGGTTGTTTCCAAGATTTGGCTGTCACAAATTGTGCTGCTGTGAACATAAGTGGGCAAACATCACTATGATATGATGTTTTCAGTTCTTCAGGAAAAATTCCCAGTAGGAAGATAGCTGGATTGAATGAGGTTTCTAGTCCTAATTTTTAAAGGAATCTCCACACTCATTTTCATAATGGTTGCACCAGTCTGCATGTCCACCAGCAGTAGAGAAGTGTTCCTTTTCTCCCACAGCTTCTCCAATATTTGTTGTTGGTTGATTTCTTTATGATAACCATTCTTTCTGGGGTGAGATGGTATCTAAGTGCTGTTTTAATTTGCATTTCATGAATGGCTAGTGATGTGGAGCATTTCTTCATGTATTTATAGGCTTGTTGAATTTCTTTCTCTGAGAAGTGTGTGTTCATCTCAGATGCCAATTTCTGGATTGGGTCTTTGAATTTTGGAATCCTAAAATTTTTTAGTTCTTTATAATTTCTAGATAGAAGACCTCTGTCTGAGTACTTACTAGTTAATTTTTTTGAAATTTGTGGGTTGTCTTTTCACTCCATTGGTAACACTCCATCTATATTATAGAGTAATAGTATCACTAAGCTTTTCTTCTGGAGGGTTAAGAACCTAAGTTTGCAGACCAAGAATTAGAGAAAAAGAAGGGCTACAAGGTTAGCCAATATTTTGGCCCTAGCCATTCAAGGTCAGTGAGGACTCAGGACATAGAAAGAACCTGTACTGTAACATGCTATAAGTCAGTGGTGTCCGAAGTTTTCTGTTCAAGGAGATTACGGGGCCATAGAGGAAAGGGATAGACGATGTATACAGTGTGCAGAAACTTCTCAGCCAGAGGAGGTTGCAGTTGTTGATTCTTTCAAGTGTTAAACGTGCATTTTGATTTTTGTCCATCAACTCTTTGCCTACCCCGATGTCTTTAAGATTTCCCTCCCATGAGTTTTAGTGTTTCTTTTTTAACATTTAGACCTTTAATCCATTTTGACTTTAGTTTAGTGCATGGTGATAGACCTGAGTCAAGTTTTAGTTTTAGGCATGTAGAGTGCCAGTTTTTCCAGCACCATTTGTTAAAGAGGCTATCTTTCTTCCAATGAACATGTTTAGCCCCTTTGTCAAAGATAATGCATTTGTATTTGCTTCTGCCTCTTCTAATCTATTCCATTGATCCTCAGGTCTATTTTTTTTTTGGGGGGGGGCAGGCTGATTTTATCACAATAGCTCTGTAGTATAACTTTAGGTCAGGAATTGTAATGCTTCCTGCCTTATCTTTGCAATTCTAGGTCTTTTCTGATTCTAAGTGTTTTAGTTACTCTTTTCTCATTACTGGGACAAACACCCAACACTCATAATGAGGGAAAGAAAGGTTTATTTAGCTCACAGTTCCTGGAGGGTTCAGTCCATATTCAGCTGGCTCCAAAGCAGACTGGCACATAGCAGAGGGCAACCTTCCATGGTGGTGGCTAAGAGCAAGAACACTGGGAGAGAGCTAGCAGCTGCTCAGCTGCTAATTTGTCTTCCCACCTTAAACTGAAATGCAAATCACCTGCCCCAGGGGAGAGACAGTACCCATTTCCACAGTAATCAATTATGAATTCCAGATAGGGAAAATTATAGCTGAGAGTTAGTTAGAGTACATAAAAAAGTTAAAATGTATTATATTCATGTGGCAGTGCCCAAGGAGGAATGTAACCATTATGTACTGCAAACCTGTATTAATAAAAAGGCAAAAATATAGGGATTTATTAAATTATTTTTTGATATAGGGTTTCAGTATGTAGTCCAAGGTTATTTCAGTGCCATGTTATAATCCAGGCGGGCCTCCCACTCACAGAGAAACTGCTGCCTCAACCTTTGGAGTGCTGGAATTACAGATGTATACACCATGTATGGATACAAAATTTATATGTGTTTTTGTATCTACCCAGCTAAAGTGAAGTAGGTAAGGCCTGCTTGGGCCTCCACTGCTCCATTCCAGGAGCCCTCGAAGATCAGCACTGTGATTTCTGGGAATCAGTTCAACAGTTTCCCAGGTCCTCCTTAGCAGTTTCACCTCCTGCCTCATCTAAGTCTTCCAGCCATGTCCCTGGTCGGTCCAGGGCAGCCAGTGTGCAGAGGATGAGCTGCAGCGTCAGTGACAACAAGCCCAGGACATCAGGATCTACCAGATATGACAATTAATGCCCTAGATGAGAGGGCTCAGTCTCGCTGAAGCCTGCAGAAGGACATGGCAGCAGGGGTGCCTGTTCCCATAGTGCAGGGCAATGATTTCCCCATCCACAATGAAGTCGCGTGTCCTTGGGCAAAGCATGGAGTTGGGCTTACAATCACTTACATTATGTAAGTCACTATACAGCCACCCTACCTGACACTGCCCTCAAAATATAGCTGAATCTGTCCCCATTAGTTAGCATTTTACCTGGGTCAAGAGCACAAGGTTACTGTGCTTTCTGTGTCTTTTTGATACAGAGGCCCTGGATTATGAAACAGTGACACTGTGATGGCTGGGTAGTATTTGGTAGAACAATCACTTATGTCGAAG
>PVJA010026340.1:0-29767 GCA_004027025.1 Myocastor coypus | reverse complement strand
TTTGTTTTTTTTTTGTTTTTTTTTTTTTTGTCTTTTTGAGACAGGGTCTCACTATGCAGTTCAGGCTGGCCTGGAGCTCACTTTTGTAGCCCAGGCTGGTCTCGAACTCGCACCAATCCTCCTGCCTCAGCCTCCCAAGTGCTGGGATTACAGGCGTGCGCCACCACGCCCGGCCCGTATCTGTTTTTTGATCCAGTTTTCTTTTTAACCTTCTAAGCCTTCCTTCCTTCTACCACAACTGCAAAGTTCAGTTACATACTGAATTTTACAAACTGACTCAATAACACTAGTTTTTGCAATGACCTTTTATTTCACTTCACTTAAATGTACTTAAGCAGGTATTTCAAAATATATTCTTAAAATTATCTCTTACTAATTTCTCTTTCAGAACTCACAGGAGAATTTCAGACTATTTACTATGGCTTATTTTCATTACTTCTTCACTGTTTAATTTTTTTAGCTCCATCCTCATTTGCATTTTTATTTATCTTGTGGTTTCTCTCGCACAGGACTTCCAGCCCCCAAGCGTGCAGCCTGAGGTGTCTCCACCTGTGTGCCCCAGCCCCTGTGAGGATCCCTCCTCTGCCTTCACCACACTTAAAATGCTGCTTGGTCCCACTGCTTGCCTTAGGCACACTTAGACACGGTTTTCCCACCTTCACCTTGGATTCCTCCTATGGCTCCTTCTTCTCTCAAGTAGGATAACTTCCTCGCCCTCTTTGACTCCCATAATAGAGTAGCTCTATATACTATGTACTCTATATACTTGTGTGAATTAACTTTTAATACAAAACTTCTCTGTCCCATTGCTTACATTCTTGAAGATAAATGAATAAAGGAATCTAAGCCAATTTTATTTCCTTTTTATGACATAAAAGTAGATTGAAACCAAGCAATTAGTGAAGCTGGAACAAAGCACAATTATCTAGAGCCCATAGTCACATTAAGATTCACCCTTGAAATTGCTCTTTCTATAAGCTCAGACAGATTTGTAGCAAATATGTATGAGTACAATTGTAACAAATGTATCACTCTGGAGGAAGATGTTGATAATAGGGATCTATGCCAGAGAATGGACAAGGAACCTATGAGAAATGCCAGTTCCTTCCTCTCCACTTTGCTGTACACAGGAAGTCATTATAGAAAATAAAATCTAGCTGGTAGACATCTCTAATTCCAACGCTCTGAGAGGTGGAGGGAGTTGGATCACAATTCAAGCCCCTCCTGGGCAACTTAATGAACTCTTGTTTCAAATACAAGTACAAAACGGGATAGGATATAACTCAGTGCAAAAACCCTGGGCTCAATCCTTAGCACCACAGAGAAATTAAACTTTGAAACAAAATGGAGGACACATGGACATTAATTGGCAATTTGGGTCTAGTCATCTTTTGTTGTCAAAAGTAAGTATATTTTCAGAATTGCTTGTCAGAAAGTACGCTGGTTGGTTGATTAGGGATTCATAAGAGCACCACATACCTGACAGGATATTTTTCCAACAGGCGTTATTTTCACAGTTGCAGGTACTGTCAGCTACATGTGCTGTGATAACTGCACATATTTGAAAACTCGATAGGAGTCTTTTATTTCACTCCTCAGGCTTACCACACAAGGTCTCCAGCTCTGTGCGTGTAGAGGTGTTGGCTGCTGACTAGTCACTGTTTTGTTAACTGGTTGAGACTTAAATCAAGAACTGAGGTCTTTTAAGACTTCTTACTTCACTTATTTCTTTTTTTAAAAAAAAATCATTTTTTAAACTTTATCTATTTATATTATGGCCGGCTCAGCCTGCCCTGGAGGTGAGGCTGGAGCAGCATGTGGTGCTGGGGATTGAATGTCAGCCCCTGTGGTTGCCTAAACTTTCCTAAGCAGGCTCTTTAGACCGCTGAGCTATCTTGCCAGCCCTGAGCCTTGTACATTTTTTAAATAAAACTGAGAGGAAATAACTGAAATGCTTCTCAGTGGATAGATGGCTAAATAGTGGCATGGCCATATAGAGGATTATTATTCAGTGGTCCCTGCGGTTGCCTAAGCTTGTCCAAGCAGGCGCCTTGGCCCACTGAGCTGTCTCACCAGCCCATTATTTCACTTACTTCGTTCAGTGCTCTTGGATCCAGAAGTCACTTTTTATTAATGGTGGACCTTCCTACTTATGAAAAGCATAATTTGCCATAGTGCATAAAAACGAAAGCCCATACATATCATTATTGTTTTTCAGTCATTTTTAGGCAATTATTCTTTGACATGTTGTATTTACCTTCACTTCTCTTTAATTTATAGCTGAGAGTTATTGAACTATTGAGCAAAAACAAATTGTGTTTTCTTCCAAAAGAATAGAAATGTAGAGCTAATTTTTGAATAAACTGAGTTAGGAGTTTCAAGTTCTTCACCATAGAAGACATTCATGCGCTACCCCATCCATCACAACACACCAGTACATGTTAACTATTTTTGCTGAGAATGCACTGCAGACATAAACAGGATATTTCATACACATTCACCAAGTATATATTTCCAAGCAATATAATAATGACTAGATGGATAAACAATTGTGAATTACATTTAAAAGCATATGTTTGGGCTGGAGAGATAGCTCTGCAGCATGAGCGCCTGCCTGGCAAGCACAAGGACCTGAGTTTCATCTCTGGTACTGTATGCTATGCCCATCCAGGAACCCAGGCACACTGTGTTGGCCCTGGAAATGGGTGTGGTGGTTCAGGTCTGTAATCACAGCTCTAGGGAGGCTGAGACAGGAGAAATACTTCTTGTGCAAACTGCAAAGCGAAACCCTATATCTTTTTTTTTGTCTTTTGGAGACAGGGTCTCATTATTCAGTTGAGGCTGGCCTTGAGCTCACTTTTGTAGCCCAGGCTGGTCTCGAACTCGCACCAATCCTCCTGCTTCAGCCTCCTGAGTGCTGGGATTACAGGCATGAGCCACCACGCCCCGCTAAGACCCTATATCTTAAAAAAAAAAAAAAAAAAAGTGTTTAACTGCAGCCTATTTCAGAATTTTTGTAAAAGACCACTTCTTTTTGTTAAGCAGCCAGGGCAATGTTTGTATGACTATGTTTCGTATTTCAAATTCCCTAATACCGCAAATAGAAATTTTTATCTTAAGTGTTTTTCCTAAAGGATTTGATTTATCTGTACAAGGGATATGCAAGATAAAGGTCATAAAACAAGGGAAAAAATGAAAGGTAGCTGCATGATGATTTACATAGTTCTACTTGACATTTGTCTGGAAGCTTCCTGACACACAGAGGAAAAATGAAACTATGGCTCATTACAGCAGGGCGTTTCATTCCCACCCACCCTGGTATATCAACACACAAGAAAATAACAATTAATTTTAGAGGACATGGTTAAAAACAGAAGAGCTTGTGTATTCGATCTGGGCTCCAGTTAACCTGAGATCTAAAAAGATGAATGTTGTGGACGCAAGAAACAATGAATGCATCGTTTTGTCTTTATTTCAAGCATTAGTTTAGGGCTTGTTCATCATTCATGAGCTTCCATGAATATGATTACCTACCTTATTCTTTTAAAAGGTAAGACCTTAATTGCTTCCTTGGGACAAGCAAACATGTCCAACTCCTAAACTTTGATACACTTCTTGAGGTTCTTCATCAAAAATTAGCTATGACGATCTGCTCTTCCAGTGTCAAACGTCTAAGACCTCTTTTGAGCTATAAATATTTTAACTCAACTTCCATATTTGGGAAGGCAATCTTTTAGTCTTAGAAATCTGGCAGTATGAAAGCACACATGTTTTTGAGGGATATGGCAGATGTGACTTCAGTTAAGTAATAGAGTCAATTACGTAAAAAATACCAGTTTTATAGTGCCTACTTTCTCTCATTCCAATAGCATGTAGACATGACAAGTACTTGGCTATTACCTCTTGTAAAAGCCATCCCTGGTCTCCCATTCTTTCCATTGTAGCTTTTTTTATACTTGCCTCACTGACACGTAATTATCTGCATGACTTTCTACCTCATTACTGTGAGCTCACTTATTCAACGAAAACATGATTTAATTTATCTACATATTCCTTCTTTGAAGACACTGCCTCACACAGATGACTATTCATAAATTATAATGAAGTTAATGAATAAATTCAAAACTACTCTCATTATTACTGATATTATTTATGGTAACAATTGTTACAGAATATGTTACATAAAAATTAAGATTCTTAACTAGCTTATTGAGCAACTTTTTTATATTCTGGGGCTTATGCTAGATATTTTACATACAGTGTCTCCTACGTTCTCATGATATTTCTAAGAGATAGTCCTTATCTTTAACAAATGATTCCACTATGTCTTTAACATTCTAAGATTAATTAACGGATGTTTGAAATAGATTTAGTTGTGTCTTTCCCACCAAATTCATTTATCAAATCCTGGATCTTCAGTATCTCAGAGTAGCCTGTATTTGAAAACAGGGTCCATAAAGATAGAATTGTTTGAGATTGTAGGGTCTCACTGGAAAAGAGTCGGAGGGCAATCAGATTGACCCATGACCTTATGAAGAAGAAAACTTTGGACACAAATATACAGGGAGCTTTTCATGTGACAACTGAAGTTCTGCTACCACAAGACTAGTAACTACCAGAAAACAGGAAAGAGTCATGAAACAGATCCATTGCTAGCACTTTTAGATGAATCATCAGTGCATTTTTCTCAATCTCTTTCCTCACCATCTACAATATTATTGCACCTGAACACATCATTTTCTGAGTCTTCTGTATCAATGGAAAATATGTGCTCTTTCCCCCCTATATATCTTCAGGATTCTCCAGAAGGTAAAACAAACAAACAAAACAAAACAAAAACACGAGGATATATAGATATATATTTAAGAAAAGAATAATGTAAGAATTGGCTTACAAGATTAAGGTGTCAATGAAGTCCCAAACTGTGCCATTGGATATGTAAGCTGGAGACTTAGAAAAGAAAGTGGTGTCATTCTGGCTCCATCTGAAGAGCTAAGCTCCAGGCGTGCCCTTACAGAGTGAGGGGGTTCATCACTTCTTTGCCCTTTTGGATGATACCTGCCCACATTGGTGAGGTGGATCTTCATTACCCAGTTCACTGATTCAAGTGCAAATCTCTTATAAATATGCCTTCATCGGGTCTGGCAGGATGGCTCAGTGGTCTAAAGCGCCTGCTTGGGAAAGCTTGGGCGGCTTCAGGGACCACAGTTTGATCCCCGGCACCACATGCTGTGCCAACCCTGCCATCGGGGCAGGCTGAGCCGGCCATAGAAATGAGTGAATAAACAAAGGTTCTGAAACAAGAATAAATAAATAAATAAATAAATAAATATGCCTTCATAGACATACCCAGGAATACCAGCAATCTGAGTGTACTCCTTCATTTAATCAAGTTGACACACAAAATTAACCATTCCACCATTCAGGGAAATTCATTTTACTCCAGATATAGTGAATTACCTCGAGTGCTAAGTAATGACTTCTGCTCCAGGTGTCACCACCTCCTGCTCTCAAGAATCACCTGCTCTGATTTCTTCCCTTTCCATTTATTTAGTACGAGATCTTGCTACACTGCTAGAACTCTTAGTGATCCTGCTGTCTCAGCCTCCTCAGTGCTGAGACTGCTGGCATGTGCCACCACACCCAGTTTTGGTGGCCAGCACAGTAGTCCTGGGGTTCTGAGGCCAGCATGACATATGCTATACCAGAGATCAAACCTGGGTCCTTGTGCTTTCCATGCAGGTGCTTAGCCCACCAAGCTATCTCCCCAGCCCATCAGCTACTATATTTTGCTGATAAGTCTTATAATTTGCTTTTAATTTATAATTTGCTATCAGTTTCTTTCTTTTTTTTTTTTCTATCAGTTTCTATTGTTGTATTTTTCCAACATGTCCTCATATTATAGAAGTTGAAAAGTGACAAACTACATTGAGAAGAATCTTTTGCTTCTAGGATAATTTATGTGAATTCTACTGGGCAGATGCATGAGCAAGAGATTTTCCAGGCAGAACCAACTGAAGAATATCTTCACGTTACTTTGACTGTTTATCTGCAACACCATGGACACATGGTTTGTTGCATCAGTTCTGCAGGAGCACGTAGGCTGCACAGTGTGGTGGCAGTGATGATAACTTCCTGCTTATGGCTTCCCAGTTTCTGGATCATACTGAGACGGTATAGTCATAGTCAGAGGGGTGTCAGTCTGATGTCTGGATGTCTAACGGTCTTCTTGTCCTCATCCTATCAGAGAGAAGAGCTTCACTAACAGGTCAATTCTACCTAAAGTCTTTCTCCAACAATTTATTAAGCATCTAATTCCCTGGATTTCAATTACTTTCTGGTTAAAATAATCAGAATAATTACTGTGTTATGCATGGGACCCTTGCAGATAACTTGATTCTTACAATCAGAATATTATCACAATGAAAGATTATGTAGTATTTGCCTTGTGTCTGCAGTTGCATACAGAGAATAGGTATTGCAGAATGACAATATTTTTATAGGGGCCAGTGAGATGGCTCAGCAGTCTAAAGCGCCTGCTTAGGCATCTGCAGGGACTGCGGCTCGATCCCCGGCCAGGGTAGGCTGGGCTGGCTATAATGTAAATAAAGAAGTTTAAATGTGCTTTTTTAAAAAAGAATATTTTATAGTGAAAAAAATCATCAATAAAACTGTCACTTCTGAAACCTTGTACACAACCTTTCTCACAGTGTCTATAATTCACGTTGGAAAAATTGGAAGATCTTACATTAATGTCAGTTGTTTCTTCACTTTTCTACCATTGTCAAAAAAAAAAAAAATGCATGAACACATCCTGATTATAAGGAAAGATTCTGACCATACAGATGATTCATTTTAAAATCATCTTCAGGAAAAATCTGTCTCAGAAAAATTTAACTGGTTTGAAAGAATATAAGTTCATCAAGAACCATATTGCTTTAAAGTGAAATGATCTATTTCCATGAATAACTATAGTAAATGTTTATAAATTTCAGATTAGCCTGAACATTTTCAATAATTTTGACCTACAAAAGTATTTTTATCCAAAGTTGTTTAATTAAGCCCATTATTTAGCAACTAAAAAGTATAATCAAATGAGATTTCCAAGTTGAACAGTTTCCTGATTTGCTGTTAGCAGTTTTTGCTTTGGTGCCACATAGGCAGGAAATTTCAGGAAAGAATCGAAACACTGAGGAAGGACTAAGGTCACCCTGAAAAGACACAGATTTGTTTGATGACAAAATTAGGATGAGACCTGGGAAAGCCTTGGCACCTCCTGCAGGGCACACAGCAGATCTGGCTTCTGTTATTGAAGGCACAAGTGCAGTTGGGCATTGTAAACACACGGCCCAACGTAAGCAAGGTTACCCTAAAATAGCAATAGCATACCAGCTTCACCGAGTGTCCCAAAAAGGACAGGCAGTGCACCATGTCCGTAATTAGGCATGGGGAAAGTTGTAATCGTATTATACTAAGAAAACAAAACAAAACAAAAACCTAACAGCAGTATTTTCAGTCAGGGAGATACCACTCAAGCAATACATCTAGAAAGTCATTCTAAGATGATTATATTTTATAGGCTGTATCTGAAGCCATGTAAAATATGAGCTTATACGCAGAAGGAATAATTGCAAATAAATGCACCTCCATTTACCAAAGTGGAGTCAGTGGAGTAGGTAGGAATATTATTCATTTTCCTGGGCTGAGTTTAGAGTATGTTTCTGTATTTTACTGTCTGTTATGTTACCAAGAAATAGACAAACTAAGAAAAAGAAAAACTTGGCCACAAAACAGCAAAGTCAAGCTGGGCATGCAGATAAGCAAGTAGAAGCTCTGCTGAAGGAAACGCACAGACTCAAAAGAAACTTGCTTAGAATTTTATTTTTTTTAATGGCTCTCTAAGAAAGGAAAAGAAGAGAGGGAGGTACCCTGAAGAAGGCTTGGAAAGAAAAATGATTTCAGGCTGTCCAGGGAAGAGGGATAACTAGAGACCTTTCCAAACACATGACTCTTCACTGGTGTTACAAAAACATAGCTAATATAATTTTCTAGCACTGTTCCTTGAACTCTGCTTCAGCTTTGAGCTTTATGGAACAGGCCCAGATAGGAAGGAATTCATTGCAATTTGTGTTAGTTCTTTAGAAATAAAGGGAATTTAAAAGGAGCTATAGGTTTAAAAAACATTTTTAATTCAATGGCTATTTACCAGCCCTCACATATCATCTCAACGCTTCTGCCTTTTGCTCAGTTTTAAATATAAGTACAGCTAATTGTTGCTGGAATCCAAGAGCTCAGGGCAAAGTCCAGAAAGCTCGGCTGTGTTTCATGGGGCTCTCACTCCCAACTGCAGAGGACCCTCTCTGATCTATCAAAACTGATAAAGAGCAAAGAAGGCTGAAAGGCATAGCAGACAGCATCTTGAGATGGCAGTTTTGACACACTAGCAGGAATTTGGGGCTGTATTTTGAGAAAACCTAAAAGCAAAGGAGAAAAACTACTTTTAAACCCTATTTTTCAAAAAGGGCTGGAGAGTTAGCTCTGGAGATTAAGCATTTGCTTTGGCAAGGGCAGGGACCAGGGCTCAACCTCTGATCCCTCATGCCACACCGGCCCCACCCCAGGGGCAGACTGAGTGGGAGACTGAGTCTGGCTATGGTGGCGCAGTCCTGTCATGCCAGCACTAGCAAAGCTGGAAACAGGAGGACCACTAGGAGTCCAAGCTGTGTGGTGAGACCTTGTTCCACGATGGAAAACAAACAAACAAAAAAAAAAACATCCTATTTAATAATATGTTACACACATTTTCATCCCGACCCTTATGTAAACCCCATTGTTGTAATCTTAGCACTCGGAAAGCTGAGGCAGGAGGATGGGTGTGAGTTTGAGACCAGCCTGGGCTACAAAAGTGAGCTCAAGACCAGCCTGAACTGCATAGCGAGACCCTGTCTCAAAAAGACAAAAATAAATAAATAAATAAATAAATCCAATTGTTGAATTTCACCTTATGGCATAGGTTAAGTTTTGTAAAATGGAAATGAGGTAGTTCGGGATTAGAGTGAGGAGCTCAGCTAAAGTTGTATTTAGGGTGGGAGGAGGGACTACCTGTGGGTCAGGGACCCAGGAAGGCTAGGGCTGCTGAGGGTCAGGAATAGGCAGTGAGTAACCTAATGTGTGTGTGAATCTATATAGAAACTATGACCCATGGGATTCAACTGGGATCAGGGTTACAATGAAAGGAGAGCAGGAAAAGAAGAATTCTGGCATCAATTTATGTTATCTTCCAAATCTTAAGTGGGGGCAAAGTATACAGGTCCATGACACATTCATAATTGTTTAATATCCCACATATCCCCAGTGCTTCTTCCTCTCCTGCTCACAAACTTACTAGTCCACACCACAACCTCCCTGACCACATCCTTTATCTCTGCTCACCAAGCTTCTGCATGACTTGATGTGTCCCATGTTCTGATAGTGCCAGCTCCCAGAAAGGTTTCATTTATCTTTGACTTTCACTTTTTTTAAACAATAATTTTATAAAGTAGTCCATAATATTTGTTATTATTATTATTTATTATTGCTGGCTCAGCCTGCCGTAGGGGCGGAGCTGGCACAACATTTGGTGCTGGGGATAGAACCTCGGGCCCTACGGTTGCCTAAGCTTTCCTAAGCAGATGCTTTAGACCACTGAGCCATCTCACCAGCCCAGTTTAAAAAGTAACCCATGACTCTGGATTCTGCACAGCATTCTTCAGGTACAGTAAGAGAGACAGAACCTTCATTGTAAACAAAAAGAGCAAAGCCAAGCAACAATCATACATTACATTTTACCCTGTCACCCATATATTGCATGCAAAAAGACAAAAATTGTAGTTGCAAAATAGGTACAAAAATCAAAATACACCATGGGGACCTACACAATGACCATACTTCAAAATCACTATTTAAGAGGAAAAGAAAGAAGTAAAAAATCTATTAGAAAAATTGGAATGGGCTTTTCTCTTTATGCCATGTGATAATTCCAACTTAATAGTCAGAGAACTTAATTGCAGAGAGAAAGCCATGAAAACGTAACTATTTCATAATCCAAAAATTCCTAATGTGATCAATATTAAATGCAATTCTGGGGCCTCAGAGGAAAGGGATAAGTGAATTATAGTGTATCTAAGGAGAGTCACCCAGAGAAAAACTTTCTCTCAGGCTTTCACAGAAAGGAAACTGGCCAAGCAATGGCCATGACTCGTCTCAAAGGCTGACACTAACAACATTTCTGCAAAGTACTGTATGTGGTCCCAAACTTAATCCTGAGGGGATTTGACCCTGGAAGATAAAAAAAAATGAATGTTTTGTTATACAGGTCTTGCTTTGACTTGCCCTTGATCACCCAGAAAAAAAAAAAAAAAAAAGCTTAATTACAATGCATGAAATGCAGAGCTAGATTGATGAGATGAGCTGTAGGAGGCTTGGATCAATAGCCTCCAACGTTGCAAGCTTCAATGGTGGCCCACTGCAATTGTAGAACATTGGACTGTGTATGCATCTGCTTCCTCTTAGTTCAAAGAGAAGAATTTCTTTTCTTTTCTTTTTTTTTTCTTAGCAACATCAATAGGAAGGTGGGTCATGCCCACACACTGTGCTCTGTAGAACTACTGTGAGGACAATATGTAATGTGTCAACTGTTAAAAAGAGAAAGGGGAAAAGAAAAAAAAACTAATGTTTATTGAAAGTGTTAATGTTTAATTGTTTGATCAATCTTATATACCTATACCTAGTAATCTAAACTGATCTGATGATGAAAATGTGTAATATAACCATTGTTAAATTTAAATAATAAAAATAAATATTAAATGCAATTCTGATTCTACTCCTCTTTTTATTTAGGCACTTTGTCCTGGCAACATTCCCAACCTGTTGCCAAATTTTATATTAATCTGCTTTGTTGGAGTGGCAAACAACTAAATCAAAAGTCTTAGCGGCTGATGAGAAGGATTACAGTTTCCTCCTGTTGCTTATCAGCTCTTGGAGTTGCTATCTCTGTACTTATGATGATATTGTTTTGAAGAGAAACTTTAATTATTTTGGCTGAAACAGAAAAGGACTGTAATCAGAGAATCAGTACAATTAGGGACCTATCTATCTGTCGTCTGCTTGAGCTCTGTTTCACATCTTCCTCTCCTATGACCCAGGATTAAGTCTCCCTCCCCATTTGGGATTTATATTCCCTTTTTTGGGATTTATATTCCCTTGTCAGGAAGTTGGAAAATCCATGCAACAGTACTTAAAGCTCTTATGTGCTTGAAGTAACATCATTATCTGCTTATATGCATCAGCCAGTGTAAGTCGCATGATAAAGCCCAGAGTAATGATTGCTCTGGGAATATAGACTCATTCTGTAGTAGGTGCTGTAAACCCCCACGGCAGTGGATGGGTTGAATCGAGGAGGGGGGTACGCCATGGGGTTCCTCACACAGTCTGTCCTTTATACTGAGTGTCTTCTGCAGTCACTGAAAGCTTTGTGCTTCTAAGAGGAGAGTTGCAAATTCAGATTTCAGTTCAAGATTGATTAGCAAATTTTAAGGGGAAAAACTGTGCCTGTGGCGAGGTACACCATCTTCTTGGCCCTTGTCCACTTTGGTACAGTGTCTTTACTTCAATATTTCATCTTGTTTGCTCTTTTGGACCACATTCTGCTCTCCTTTTTCTTCTGCCTTTTTGGGTGTTCTTTTTCCCTTCAGCAAATTAATCAAGCTGGACCCCATGTTCTTCTCCTTTCACTCATAGTCCAGTTTCATGGAAGACCTGTGTCTACTCAGCAGCTCTGCTCCCTCGGAGAGCACTCAGGCCCACATTTTCATGTCTACTCATCCTACCAAAAGTGCATTTAGAAAATCCCTGGTTATCTGGAATTCCCCTCATAGTCCGTATCGTTTGCCACTTCAGATCACAATCTTTTAAGACCTCCACTCTCCTTTGATTTTAGGACCTAACTCTCTCCCACACCTTCTCTGGCCTCTCCGTGTTTGCTGTCATACAAGCCTTCCATTCACCCTGCACAGAGCTGTGGCCCTGGGGTGGCCCAGAGTACAGTCCTGGGATGCTGTTGTATTCTGTCTGCTTGAGTTTAGTCTGCATTGTCTCAGACAAAAGGTCAGCTGCCTTCAGCGTTTGGATAATGTGATAGCGGTGACGAGCTCAACTCTTACTCCTGACTTTAAAATTTACGAGCCTTTGTGAAGCATTATCCCAAATATGCGGTGTTTCCTTGTGCCCCAGAGCTTCATGACTGTTTCCCCACCCAGGAGCCCCTCCTCATCTTGTAGCTTACTCCTTATTTCAACTCTAATGTTCAGTGTTCCCTCCCTAGAAAGGTCCAGGCTCCACACTGAGTCAGTAGCTTCCCATCCCGTGCACAGCTCTTCGTGACACCATCACACCCTACCATTGAGGCTAGTTTGCTTGCTTCCCTTCTGGCTAGAAACTCAGCTCTTTCAGGAGAAGACATTGGTCATCCTTGTGTGCTCAGCAATAAGTCCATTGCTAACAAAGAGCAGATCTCAGTGAAGCTTCACAATTATAGAATAAATGAGGAGAGGCTGGCAGGATAGCTCAGTGGTCTAAAATGCCTGCTTAGGCAAGCTTAGGCAACTGCAGGGACCACGGTTCAATCCCCAGCACCACATGCTGTGCTAGGCTCACCCCCAGGGCAGGTTGAGCCGGCTACAACCTAAATAAAGTTTGCAGGGCATGGTGGCACATGCCTGTAACCCCAGCACTCTGGAGGCTGAGGCAGGAGGATCGGTGAGAGTTCGAGACCAGCCTGGGCTACAAAAGTGAGCTCAAGGCCAGCCTGGACTGCAGAGTGTGACCCTGTCTCAAAAAGAAAAAAAAAAAAAGAGGAATGACTGAATTAATGAGCTAAGTTGGGATATAGAACACGGAAACTGTGAGCTGGGTCTTCTGCAAAAGAGAAGGAGACCAAGGGGTGGAGGACGGAAGAAAAAGGGGATGAGAAATTCCAGATGTGTTGTGCACGTGAGCTGACTCCCCATGACACTGTCAGCACTCTGTACTGAATCATGTACCAATGGAAAGCTTTAAAAATGAAAAAAAAAAAAAAATGGAGTTAAAGAAGCTGATGTATGCTGTGCTTTCTTGTCAGGAAAGTTCACAGGCACAGTGTTTCCCATAAAGGCAGATGCAAATAGGGGCACAGAGAATGTGAGAATACCGGTGGCTCAAATTCTCAAAAACTTGCTCTGTAGAAAGACAAATAAGACTGAATTGTAACAATATTTTAATATAATTCATGAAAATCTGATTTCCTAATCATCTAAAAATAATTTTATTCTGAATTATGTGAATACCCTCCTTTTAACAAAATATCTCATATGATTTCATTTTTTCATATTTTTATTTGTACCTATGATGATATTGTTTCCAACAGAAACTTTATTTTGGCTGAAGCAAAAAGGAACTGTAATCGGAGACTCATTACAATTATGGACCTGTCTGCTGTCCATCTGCCCACCCGCCCACCCGCCCGCCCGCCCGCCCGCCTGCCCGCCTGCCAAGATACTTTACAAAGCTTTGACCTTACACAGTTGAAGGCACTCATTAAAGATCAGTCCCCTAAGTCTGCCATCTGCGTCTGCTACAGGTGTTCTAGTCACCTTCTTCATCCCTGTGATACCTACAACTCCAGGGAGCAGAGCTTTATTTTGGCTCGTGCCTCAGAAGTCTCAGCGCAATCCCTGCAGGGCAGGCTCACGTGCAGAAGTGGCAGCGGAGGAGCCTGGGTGGAGGAAAGCCGCTTTGGTCATGGGAGCCAGCGACCAGAGAGAAGGGAGGAGTTAGGAAAGGAGACCTACTGTCTCCAGCTCAGCCCCCAGGGGCCCTCGGCTCCCAAATAGCACTCGTCCCCTAAGGCAGTGGTTTTCAACCTTTCTAATGCCATGACCCCGCAATACAATTCCTCATGTTGCGGTGACCCCAAACCAAAAAATAATTTTGGTGGCTACTTCAAAACCATAATTTTGCTACAGTTATGATTCAGAATGGCTTTAGGAGACCCCTGTGTTTTGGTCGTTAGACCCCCGCCAGGGTAGCAACCCACAGGTTGAGAACCGCTGCTAAGTAATCAGTCATAGCAGTACCCTCCCAATCCTGATTCAAAAAGCCCTGCCTATGTCACCTGGAGGCTTTTGGGGAACAATCTCCATCCCCAGTCACAGCACAGGGAGTAAAATCCATGAGGCCGGCAGTCAGCAGTCTGTCTGTCTGTCAAGTGCGAAGTGGTCCAGGCCATCTCAATCAGCACCAATCCTCTTGTGAGCAGTGCAGCACTGCTCATCTGATTAAATTTTGATTGAATTTATTTTTATATGATCAACACATTTTTATGTTATACAACTTTTTTTTTTTTTTTTTGTGGGACCAGGGTTCGAACTCACGACCTTGCACTTGCCCAGCAGGCACTTGTGCCTCGGAGCTATCTCCCCAGCCCCTTATACAACTTTTATGTTGTATAAAAGTTATGAGACAACTTATTTACCATTTATTTAATAATACTGTAATTTTTATAATGAAAATAAAGTCAATGTGGCTGTCAAGTAGCGAACAGCTTTGCTCAACTGAGGCGAGCTTGGGTAATTCTGACAGAGAACAAGGACGTGACAAGCCACTTCTCTTAGTAGATCATTAAGGAATTAGAGGATGGTAAACTCGTTGGCAGTAAGGCAGTGAATCACTATTTAAGACCAAGGGGAAACACCTCTTTAAAAATCTTTCATCCCTACTACTACATGCTTTCGTCAGAGAATATTACATACATGAGTTAAAGGGAATCCGTTTTTCCCATTCATTGATAAAAAGCCAGATTTTCACAATGAAAGACTTCCTCGGTTGCTGAGGACGGGATTTGAAAATCTCTGGATCACGCTCACGGAGGCCACGGCAGGAGAAGCCTACGCTCTGTCTGCCTGGGAGCCTTCTGAGACTGCTTGTGCAACGATGTAAGTCATCATTTTAAAATGAAAACGCTTTGGAGTTTTCTGTGACAATGACCTGGCATTGCACAAGTGCCAAGCTGCTTTCGATCCCCTGACCACTTCCCTCTTCCCAGGACTGCCAACGTTTCCCTCACCACACGTCGTGCCCTGGGAGAGGCCTGGAGTCAGTAATGCGTGCATCACCTGCCAAACGCAGCCAGATTGCACAAAGCACGCGGATGTGGTGCCGATCCCAAACAGCTTAGCTTAATCCTGGGCAGCCAATTTGTATGCAATTCTGCAGCTACAACTTTTTAAAATTGTTGTTGTTGCTGTTCGATATGCAGTCATTTTCTTCCAGTGAGCTCACTAGAAGCATGGTCTGCCCAGCATCTGCTCCTCCCGGCCCACGGAGGTCTCCCTCCCCAAGCTCAGCTCTGCATAACGCGGGCACCACCCACCCAAGGTTCAGCCAAGTTCAGCTTCTCCCGCTGCTGCTGGAAATCCAGTCAGAGTCCGTCATGATTTCCCAGGACAATTTCCTAAACTTTTCTACCTCGCCCAAAGCAAATCAGCTCCCTCATTCTTGACAAATCCTGCCAAGAACCAACCACTGTCCTCTGTTTTATCTGAAAACACCTCTGGATTTTTTGTTTGTTTGTTTGTTTGTTTGTTTGTTTGGTTTTTGGTCTATGTGTTTTATTATTCTCCTGGAGATAGAGTGACTAGATACAATCTTTTCCTGCTTCCACCACACAGCCGTTCCCCCACCCCCAATACTCCCCAAGTCAGGAAGGTTAGGCCTCTTTGTCATTTTGTTTTTCTTCCCCCTTGTAATTTTTTTTATAAACTTAAAATAAGGTATTTTTAAAGCTAAGATTAGTATGCTAAACTGTAAAAGTCTTAAATCAGCAGCTTCTGACTTGCCAGTTCTGCCAATAGCCTACTGTGATTATGGAATATTGGACTATGTATACAACTACTTTCTCTTAGTTCAATGAGAAGATTTTTTTGTTTTTGTTTTTGTTTTTGTCTTTTTGAGACAGGGTCTCACTAGGCAGTTCAGGCTGGCCTTGAGCTCACTTTTGTAGCCCAGGCTTGGTCTCAAACTTACACTGATCCTCTGCCTCAGCCTCTCTCCCAAGTGCTAGGATTACAGATGTGTGCCATCACGCCCAGCTGAGAAGAAATTTTTGTACCAATAATGATTAGAAAAATTATCATGTCTGCATCCTGTGCTCTGAATAAATACTACGAGAACAACAATACCCATTGTATCAATTATTGGGAATGTGCTGCTAATGTGTTTTGAAACTCTCCCATTGTTATTTCTTATTAAAAGTAATAAAAATAAATAAGTAAAACAAGGTACTTACAAGGTAATGCCTTTTCCTCTTGTAAAAGTTAATCCTTGAGTTCCAATTCTACTTCTTCTACTGACAATGTGGTCTTATACAGGCCACTTAATCTCTCTGACCCTCAGTGTTCTCATCTATGGTATTTTGATAATAGTGACAATGAAACAACAACAGACATTATAAGATCTGGTGCTCAGGATACTCAGTATGATCCTGAACTCTTTTAACAGTATATGTTAATGTTTAATAACATGGAAAAGTGATTATTCTTTAGCATATACATGCCATAGAACATTATGCATTCATTAAAAATAATTTAATAACCAAACTACGCTTATGATGTAATACTAAGTAGCAAACCAAGTTGCAGAACAAAATATGTAATATGGCCATTTACATTATAATGACATAGTAGATCTAAAATTAAAATTGAGTTTTTCCCCTTTTCGATTTCTGTAGATTTATTGGCACATCTACTCATATGCATACATGCCTTGTGTGAATTTTTTTTTTTTTTTGTATTTTTGAACAGAGTCTATGGGGTCTCACTACATGGACCAGACTCATAGTGATCCTCCTGTGTTGAGCCTCCCACCACTGGGATTACAGGTGCCTGCCACCATGCCCAGTCTCAATCACCAACTCAGCATGTCCCAGGGGTGGGGCCGGCACAGCACGGTGGGGATCGAACCTGGCTGCTGAGTCTGCCTAGGCAGGTGCTTTAATTCACTGAGCTATTTGGCTGACCCATGCTTTGAATTTTTATAGAATATAGCTTATGCATTAGATAGTTTAAATTTTTTGGTGGCCATTTAAAAATAGAATAAATAGACAACATGGGTGTTAAAAGATTTACTTTAACAAACATATCAGAAATTTAATTGAAGCAAATGACTGTTGTACATACAATCTTAGCTAAAAGTTCTTTTTTCAATTATGATTAAAAGAATGACGCTGCTATACTCTTTCATAGGAAATGCCCAACTAAGTCAGGATTGCACTTTTCTGAATATCCCCAGTGAGGACACAGATTTCTCATTTAGGAAAGTTTAATTTTTTTGAAAATAGTCATTTGTCCTCACCACTGATGAATACCATCACCAGTCCAGCTAGGAACTGTAATCAAAACTATATCACAGGAACATCACACACATTCAGAAAGATAGAACTTCTAAAGAATATTTCACTGGCAATAATTCACTCCTTTTTGGGCCAAAATATATTTCCAAATTTCATTTTGAACCAAAAACACCAACTATACTTTGTGTGAGACCATCTGCACGAATAATGTAGATAATCAGAAAGAAATAAATGAACAGTGCCTTCACTTTACTCCTACAACAGAATCGAAGTTTTCTTAACTTCAGAGTCAAAACAGAAAAGTCCCCTTTCTACATCCTTTTTTTTTTTTATGAGGTTAGGACCGGGTGTACAGGGTCTCACAACATAGACTGGACTCATAGTGGTTCTCCTACTTTCAGCCTCCCAAGCACTGGGATTATAGGTGAGCACTGCCACGTCAGTCTCAGTCACCCGTCTCAGTCACCCGTCTCAGTCACCCGTCTCAGTCACCCGGGAGGCAGGGCTGGCACAACACGCTGGCGATCAAACCCCGGCCACTGCACTCAGCCCAAGCAGGCATATTAGTTCACTAAGCTTTCTGGCCAGCCCTTCTAAATCCTTCCTGAAATGTTTAAACATTTTCTCTTTATACTTACCATTTTATCTAGCATCTCCTAAAAATATTTTGGCCAAGTCAGAACTCCTTACAATTACTCAACACATTTTAGTTCACAAATATCTCAGAAACTTTTAGTATTGTCAAGATTTTTGTTGCTTTCATGGTTATTTTGCTATGTTTTAGGAAAAATCTAATCACTTATGTGAGTTTGACTACTCATATTTCATTTTTTCTAGTTACTTTCAAATTAGGTTGAGTGTCTAAACTCTTCAGTAATTTCATCAGTCCTGAAAGTTACTGAATACATTTGTAACTTTAGAATTATTTTATACCCCCTTTCAATGATAATGTCTGTCATTACTTCATTTGTATAAGTAATCTCAAATGTCCAGTATCTTGGTGGTGGCAAATCTCCTCACTGACAACCAGCTGTTTTCCAAACCCAGTGGAAATTTTTTAGACACTTGATTCCCTTGGCTCTCTGCAGCTCACCACACCATGCCACTTCCTTTTTGAAGCCCTCCCCTGGTTTCTGTGAAGCCGTGCTGTCTTTGTTCTCCTTTACCTCCGATTCCACTCCGTGCATTTTGGAGATGTATTATTTAAACCTCACTGTTCTGCTGCGGATCCAAAACGCCTGTCCTGGTTGGTGCTTCCTTGTTCAGGACCTCAACTACTACCCCTGCCTCACTGCATCCTGAACTCTGCACTGAGATTGGTTTCAGCACTGCAGGTCTCCCTCTCAAGTTGCTCCCATGAGCCCCCTTCACTGCTCTGTTCTATTTTTGCCAAATGATGCTACCCAATTGTTCAAATCAGAAAGTTAGGGTCCTCCTGGATCTTTCCTCTTCTTCACTTGCTATATCCATTGAGCTTTCAGTCTTGCCAACGCTACTGCTTACTGGCTTAGAAAAGAACTCATTTGAGGTTTATTTTACTTTCAATCTAGATTCCTGTCAATGACTCATTGTAAATCTGGAATGAGCTGCAATGTCTTCCAACGTATGATGTCTAATGCCATCACAATACACTTTCTGACACACAAATCAATAATATCCCTGCCTACTTCCAGCAAAAATCCAAGCTTAAGGTTTTGCACAATCTTGTTCTGCCCAACTGCATTCATGTCTTCATAGGCATCCCAAGAGCTGGCTATGTACAACTCGTAGTTTTGTAAACATGACGTATGCTTTTTTCCCCATGCCTTCTCATTGTTTTCTCTTTCCTCCCTACTGAATTATTATTTCTTCTTCTTCAGTAACATGTTTTATTGAGATTCATCTTACCAGATTTTTTCTGACTCCACTACCTAGAAATGTAATAATTGAGCTTCCTCTGGGATTCCCTAGATCTTTGCCTGCCTTATTTCATTTGTTATAGCAGGACACTGCTTTTTGCGAATTTTTAAACTAAACCAAACAATACTTAAAAACAGAGAAGAAGAAAAGAAAAAGAAAGTTAAAGCAAGTGGGAACTCTATTAAAATAAAAGCTAATGGAATATCCAAAGAATTTGGGGCTGGGGGGATGGCTCAGCAGGGGCTGGGGAGATGGTTCAGCAGTGTGATCACCTGCCTGGCAAGCACAAGGTCCTGAGTTCAATTCCCAGTACCAACAAAAAAAAAAAAAAAAAAAAAAAGAATTTTAAAACATAGCCGATGTAGTAGTTTCCTCAGTGTTTTTAAGAATCCACTTTTATGCATTTCTACTTTTGTTTTTGTCTCTGGTATCTTTACTCACTGACAGATTGTCATCACAGGGTGGTAAAGAAGGCCACCTGCTGATTTCTTGAAAATTCCACCCAAAGTCCTAGAACAATTTCACCTTGACTTGGCCATGAATCACATGCCCAGATTACCAATGGTCACTTTGGTTGAGATAAAGAGATAATCTGATTGGATGGGCCTAGGTTATTCCTGTGAAGCGACAGCAGGTAGGTTCAACATCCTCCTAACCATGTACTGAGAATAAAGCAGAAGTGATTCTATCCTAAGATACTGGACACAGGCTGAACATGGTGGTACATGCTTGTAACTGAACCGAACAGTGAAACTCTGTCTCAAAATGACAAGAAAGAAAGAAAGAAAGAAAGAAAGAAAGAAAGAAATAAAGAAAGAAAGAGATGAAGGAAGAAAGAAAGATGCTAGCACACTATATTATTTTTGTTGTTTGTTTTGTTTTTTGCAGGACTGGGTTCAAACTCACGACCTTGCACTTGCCAGGCAGGAACTTTGACCACGGAACTATCTCCCCAGGCCCTTTTTTATTGTATTTTTTTTTTTTTTTTAGCTATCCTATTAACTAAATTGTTAGCCCTTTCAGGGCATGAATTATGTTTTTATCAATATAACCTCAATATTAAATATAAAACATAAGACATAATGAAAAAGTTCAAAATGTTGAGTGAATGAAAAATATCTTACCTCTCTTTGCTACATGTCACAAATCTATCTTTTGGTGGGTTCTATCTTATCACAGTAGCAGGGGCTCAATGAAACACAGAATTTGGTATTAAATAAAACACAACTGGGTAACTAGAATTGCCTATAGTGGTTCTCAACCTTTCTAATGCCGTGACGCTGCAATACAGTTCCTCATGTTGCGGTGACCCCAAACCAAAAAATAATATTGGTGGCTACTTCAAAACTGTAATTCCAAATAAATAACATTTTCTGATGGCTTTAGGCAACTGCTGTGTTTTGGTCATTCGATCCCCACCAGTGTCATGACCCACAGGTTGAGAACCACTGTTAAATAGACTCTTTCTCCAGCATACCCACTGTGAGCTTCTATCCAAAGAAGTCTACTCTTCTGAACTTCAGTTTCTTCATCTAAGTGGGGGTTCCCAGTGTTACAGTTAAAGCTAAGTGATGAGGTAAGATTAGAACATATGCTATGATAGACTTATATAATGAACTCTTGAAAGCTTTAGCTACCATTATTGATATTACTGTCTCATAGCCAGAGTAGAAAAGAGAGAGCTAAAATAAGTTCCATTCGTAGAGTGAAGCATGTAAAACATCCATGAATATGATTGCCATAAGGCAAAATACTTTTACCTTGATGTAACAGAACATCCACCAAGGAATTAGACTAATGAGGACTTATTGTCTATGACAGCAAGGAATCTAGAAGCTACATGAATGTAGAGAGGTCTCTTCCCAAAGAAGAGTCTTCCACCTTTGCAATTTGGAGCCTCCAAAGCTGGGGCTCTGGTTATTCTTATCTCGAGACATATTTCTTATTATGCTATTCTAAACTACTTTACTTCTTTCTGAGGTAAATCTTTTGAGCAACCAATCTCTTCTCTGCTTCATCCTTGTAGTCCTCAGTTGTACCCCACCTTCCTTTCTGACCAAACTCAAGACTTTAAAAATTGCTTGGCTCTGTCTTTTGTTCTTGATGCTCAAGAGAGTGGTAATAACTAAAAGCACAGTATCCAGCACAATCACCTGAATGTTGAGCTACCCTGAAATTTCCTCTGCTGAGTTAATTTGTCCACAGTGAACAAGTTTCCTACCAGACACTAACCCACATGACCTGGAGCCCAACTGCTGTGTGAATCCTTCTCAATTGAAAACTCTGGAGCTTGGCCTTTAGCCACTGCACAACTGTCAACATTTTCTGAGAATTGACCAGAATCTTCCATCAAGCTCAGTTTATAGCATTCTAAAGCTACTTCTTCAGCTAGCATCTCTGAACTATTCCAAACTCCTCCAAACTGTTTCAAAAATTTCTGAACCAGATGGAAAAGTAGATGTAGCGATAAGTCCACTTCTCATCCCAAAATCTGTTGTACTTACTTTCTTGTCCCACCGCCCTACTACTTAAAGGAGAAAAGGCTTACTCTTACTTTTTAAAATTATTTTTGTAATAAATTTTTTATTTTATAAAAAGTAAAGTAAATTTTCATAACAAAATCATAGATCAATAACAATAATTGATACATTGAATATTATTATTATTATTTCTTTTGCAGGACCGAGGTTCAAACTCACAACCTTACACTTGCCAGGCAGGCACTTGTGCCATGGAACCATCTTCCCAGCCCCTGAATATTATTATATTTAAAGTAATCAGAGTACAAGATGCAGGCTTAAAAAATTCTTCAAACAATATTAGTATACACCTTTCTTTTCAAAGAATTAAGACAGATAATAGCACAACTATCTTGTATTTTGGTGTTTTGTTTGTTTGCTTGTTTTCTCTTCCTTCCTGGCCCTTTTCTCTCATGCTAGTTCCTTTCTCCTTTTGAATAACTTCTTTTCATTTCACAATATCTATTGTACATTGGGGACCTTAATTATTTTCAGTTTCTCACACCATGGAGACAACCTGATGGTTACACATGTGAGCCTCACTTATTTTTTTTTATTAATATGGTCTCCTGTTGCATGCATTTACCTATAAAAGTCCTAAGTTCATCTTTCTCTATGGCTGAGCAGTACTCCATTATATAGAAATATCATGCCATTTTTATCCATTCCTTAGTTGATGGGCATTTGGGTTGTTTGTAAGATTTAGCTATTACAAATTATGCTACTGTAAATATGGGTGCACATATATTGCAGTGGTGTAATGTTTATAATTCTTCTTAGGAAGATACTCAGAAGGGAATAGCCAGGTCAAATTGGACCACTCGTCCTAGTATTTAAGGGACTCTCCATACAAATTTCCACAGTGGTTGCACCAGTCTGCGCTCCCACCAACAGTGGCTTCTTTTTCCACACATCTCCTCCCACATTTGTTATTCATTGATTTCTTGATGGCAGTAAGATAGAACCTTAGTGTTGTTTTAATTTGCATTTCTCAAATGATCAATGATGTTGAACATTTTTCATATGTGTTTTTGAGTCTGACAAAATTTATCGGTTATTTTAGTAAAGAAATTCATCTCAGTCATTTCTCCTCATCTTGACCTTAATTAATATTTTATTTGGGTCAAGAAAAGAGTATGTAGGAGAGGGATGCTATTTTAACAAACAGCAAAATGGATAAAAAATGAGTTAAGTTTGCCTGCATGAAAGTAAGTTAGAGTTAAATTCATGTACCTTGATATAATTAAATCATGCAAAACCTAGTAGTTCTATATACATTTCTATCATTTTACTTGGGGCTTAATCTAAACTTTAATGTAAATGAACAATTTATCAGGCATACGCATAGGTTTGTTCTCTGGAGTCACTACCTATTTAAAAAGATCAGCAAGCTGAGTGTGGTGGCACACGCCTTTAATTCCAGCACTTGGAAGGCTGAGGCAGGAGTATTGTTGTGAGTTCGAGACCAGCCTGGGCTATAAAAGTGAGCTCAAGGCCAGCCTAAACTGCATAGCGAGACCCTGTCTCAAAAAGACAAAAAATAAATAAATAAATAAAAAGATCAGCAAGTAATTACCACCAATAAAATGGCCTGAAGTTGCCTCCAAATTGAACATTGTAGGAGTTCTGAAGGAAATAACTGTGTCATCTTTCTTTTGCCTAGACAATGCTTTTAAACATGTATTTAACTGTCACATTAGAAAGTCCATACACAATACAAAAATACAAAACAAACAGCTTGTAATTCACAGATTTAAGACTATATGTGATGAGCACTTCAATAAAATGTATTTGAAGATATATTTTCTTTCACTTTCAGTACCTACAATATACTTCACTGGTCAATATATGTACACTTGAAATAAACCATATTAACTGTTCTAATAATTCTGTAATGACTTCAATTCAAGTTGGATTTAACAATTTAGTAACATAAACACATTCACAAAGTTACAGAAAATGCATCTTACTTTTATCTTCATACAATGTTATTTTTTTCCTGGTGTTTATACCTTTAAAAAAAAAAACCAGCCAAATGCTTAAGCAGTACATACATTTAAATTTTCAGTGGTGGTCTGTATTTTAAAAGAAACAGCTTCCTTATGATTTGCTTCAAATTCTGGTGGAAATACTTACAGGAACTAGCTAGTAAACAAAAATAAAAGAGAAATACATTCAAAATACTAATTCCCTTTGGTAGCAAATGGTTGTTCTTTAAAGACTGATGAAGGTAGACAAGACTATTAAGGTGAAATGGGCTATTTCAAATACTCCATACTTCACATAAAATTTTTTTAAAAATGACTTTCTGTAGAAGAGCTAAGCATCTGTGTCCACTGACAGCAATGTAGTATCTAATATATGGCCACTTGAAACAAAACAAATCCCAGAGGGAAAATGTACTATTTAATTTCATCTCAGTTTCCTTCCAGTCAATAGCCAATTGATGCTTTCTCTCTGATACGACAGCCTCCCTTTTTCTCTAAGGCTGCTTCTGGAAGCCAGTTTCAGGAGCCAGGGAGTTAATTTAGAAATAACTGCTTGCAGTTTTACACAGACAGTAACTTTTTGCCTCCCTCTTGATGTGCTAACTAACAGTTGAGTTTAAAAAGAAATACAATTCTTAAAAAGGTACCATTTCTGATCTCTTTTATTATCTGTAACCTTTGGAAGCTAATCACAGGAAAACTACAAAATGAGCAAACGTCTTGAAATCTGTATATGAAACATAAATTACCTCTAATTTCAAAGACTCACTTACCAGTGTACCACTCAATCTTAAAAAGAAAAATGGAAAAGCAAAAGCCTCTCCAAAGATAGTCTTATGCCATTCTTTAAAAAAGGAAACTGTTCCTATTAATTGTATACCTACCCCACACCTTACTTCAAAGCACATCATTTAACTGTCTTCGTCATGGACATTTCTAAGATGAGATCTTATATGTCGCTCCCATAGCTTCTGGTTATCAGAAAACCCATGCCTTCCTTTATTGAAAGAGTTTGGTCCAGCTGATGTGGGTGTATCCCTTCCAGTATTCTCCATCCTCATCTTTGCTTCTGGAGGCATTTCCTCTGGTTCACTGTCTTCACTTTCATTAAAAGCTGCTGCTACTGAAAGGGTTTTTGGAGCAAGAGTTGGAAGAGTTTCTTTAGGCTTACTTGATCCAAGTTGGATGGATGTAGCTGCTACTTTCTTTGTTGTCTAACTACCTATGGCAAATGCAAACCTGGAGCTCTTGGTAGGCTTTGGTGGGAGGTCTGCAGCTTCTTCTTCAGCTGATCGCTTCTCAGCGCTGGGACTGGGACATCCCCCTTCATTACTGGAAGAAACAGTCTTCATTTTCACAGGCTTTTCTGCTTCTTCTTGAGGTCCTCCAGCAGCTCCAGCTCGCTTCGACATCTCAGCCTTCTCCTCTCCCGCCTTTTGGTCCGCCATTTTCCCAGCCACCCATTTTTCATATATTTATTCGCCATTTATATGTCTTCACCTGAGAAGAATGTACACATCTCAGATGCCTATATTTACATTCTGTCTTTGAATTTTGGGAACCTGAGTTTTTGTGTGTGCAATTTTTTATATATTCTCTAAATAGAAGTCCTTTGTCCAAAAGACAGCTGGCTAAAATTCTTTCCCATTCTGTGAATTATCTTTTCACAGTTGATGATTTCTTTTGACATACAAAAGCTTTTTAATGAGATCCCTAAAATTAATTTCATGAGCACATTTTTGCATACATAATGATCACATTCATCATAAAGATTTTACTTGAAAGTAATACACTTAATTTTTTTGCCCTGTTTTCTTTGGTCCCCCCTCCCATTTTTGGCTCAGAGTTTGTAGAGGTTTCCTTCTGCAGTTGGGTGCTTCCAGGATAGGGCAACGTGGCAGAGGAATGCGGCAACACGAAGCAGCACACCTCACTCACTTCTAATTGAATCTACTTGGATATTTTCTTTCGTGTTTTGGGTAATACAGACTTGAGAATTATCTTTTTTTTTTAAGAATTAGCTCTTCAGTTTTTTATTATTTTTTAGGTTTAATTTTATGAATTTTCTTTCCTTTCACTAGCTTTGCATTTGGATGATTTTTGTTTTGCTGGTTGGCTGAGGTATGTTAAATTATTTGGGCAAACCTCATTTTTTTAATGGGGACATCCACAACTATAAGCTTCCCTTTAGGACTGCATTCCTTGTGTCCCTGAAGATCTGGTATGTTATACTGGCATTATCATTTGACTTTAGGTTGTGTCTCTACCTGAGCACTGCCTGAGCAGATGTCATTTCAACCAGTCAATTCTTATACTGAATAAATTTGACAAAATTGTCATTTTTATATTTCCTGTTATATTATGTTATAAAGTTAAAATTTTATAATAATAAAATTATTATGAATAATGAGAAAATATATGCCATATTTTGTATTTGTTTATTGACTGTACCAGGGATCGAACTCAGGACCTCTCACTTGCCAGGCAGGTTTTTATGCTGCTGAACTATTTATTATTATTATTCTGCATTTAAATAATCCTGCTAAGTGGTTAATTTTAGACAGTAGGGCACAGTATAATTGGCCCAGCATTCCGTCGTCCAGGAATGAATTGTAGTGTTTTACATGATATAATGTAATGCAGATATTGACATATGGAGAAATCTACTGTGCCATTATTATGTGGTAATAGGAAGTAAACAAAAAACAATAACAGCATCAAAGACACACTGGATATTGACTACAAAAGAACCTATAATGTACCACCCTTAACCATAGGAAAAAAGATCAACAATTATAATCTAAACACTAAGACAAACCAAATATTGAAAAGCAGTAAATGCCTACTAAATGCAACTATACATCCACTGAAACAGAAAAGAAATCACAGTGATAACATAGAGTTAATAAACTAAGGATGGGAGAATGAAAGAACATAAATTTGAAAACTTAAACAGTAGAGGATGAGAAGTAGGAGAGAAAAGTGGGGCAAAGGATCCTACTAATAAGTAGAGGGTATTTTTTCCCCAGTCTCTTACTCTCACTTAATACCCTTTATTGTTTTCTTGTAAGCCAATCATTTACTTGAGACAGAGTATAGCAGTAACTAAAATTACATTAGAAGCATCACACATCTAAAAGATGCCTAAAAGACAGGCATTCCAACCATAGTTTTAGTGCTGCACATTGCTATCATCAATGTGAAAAATCTTTTGAAGTCTCTTAGGACTATTATCTAATTCATCCTGTGCATGGTTTTGCTCCTGCCATGTTTCCTATGTTTTCTGCTTGCTGTCACTTCATAGTTTTAATCTTTAAGTCCTTGATTTCCATTCAGCTGTGTTATGCCTCTCCATCTTTATTTCTTCTTTTGGGTTCTTACACTAGACAGACTATACAATATTTACACATGTAAGTCTGGTTTGTTTCACTTATGAGTGTATATTCAAGATACATGCACTTATATATGAAGTCTTCTAGTTTATCACTCTTTATAGCTAATATTCCATTGTATAAAAATACCACATCTTTTTCAATCATTCTTCAGATGATGGGCATTTTGGTTGTTTCCATGATTTGGCTATTATAAATTATGCTGTTATAAATATAAGTGCACAGATATCACTATGATACGGCGCTTTCAATTCTTCTGGGAGAATTCCCAGTAGGGGGATAACTGGATTGAATGGGATTTCCAGTTCCAGCTTTTCATAAGGAGTCTCTACACTGCTCTCCATAATGGTTGCACCAAAGGATTGACAGGCTACAATTTTGTATATGTTTAGATTTCTAAATTCCTGTGTAAAAATGTATAGCTGCTTTTATCACACTCCATAGAGATTTATTAGAATATCAATGATTAATAGATAATACCAATTCCAAGTTACGTCTAAGATGTTCGATACTCAGATAGTGATATTAAACTCAAGTACCTATGTTATAGAGTAATAGTATCACTAAGCTTTTCTTCTGGAGGTTTAAGAATATAAGTTTACAGACCAAAAATTAGAGGAAAAAAAGGGCTACAAGGATAGCCAATATTTTGGCCCTAGCCCTTCGAGATCAGTGAGGACTCAGGACATAAGAGAACCTGTGCTATGTAACATCTTATAGCTCAGTGGTTTCCCTAATTTTCTGTTCAAGGAGATTATGGGGCTACAGAGGAAAGGGACTGAACATATACCATGTACCTAAGAAGAGACACCTAGAGAGAAAACGTTCTCTTGGGCTTTTACAGAGAGCAAATTGATCAAGCAATGGCCATGACTCATCCAGATAGCTGACACTGAAAACAGTTCTACAAAGCACTGTACATGGTTCCAAAGTAAATCCTGAGGGATATGACTGATCTTGAGAGATACAAAAAAAATACATGTTTTGTTGTACAGGTCTTGATTTAACTTGCTCTTAACCACCCAGCAAAAAAGTTTAACCATAAGGCATAAAACATAAAATTAAATTAGTATGCTGAGCTGTAAAAGGCTTAAATCAACAGCTTCCATCATTGCTGATTTTGCCAAGAACCCACTGTGATCATGGAGCACTGGGTTATGTATACAACTACTTTCCTTTAGCTCAATGAGAAGAAATTTTTTTTGTACCAATAATGATTAGAAAAATTATCACATCTACACCCTGTGCTCTGTGTAACTACTATGAGGACAACAATATGCATTGTGTCAACTACTGGAAATGTACTACTAATGTGTTTTGAAACTGTCACATTGTTATTTCTTATTAAATACAATAGAAAATAATTAGAGGGTAATTAAAATAATTAGATAAAAGTAATAGAAAAAGAACAAAAAAGAAAAAGGAAGACTAAAGGAGGGGTAAGAGAGAACAGAATAGTCAAAAAAGAAAGAAAAAAAGAAACCTCTCAAAAAGACAGAAAAAGAAAGAAAGCATTGAAGCAAAAGCAGAAAAAGAGAAAATGAGTTCAAATAAAGAAAAGTTTTCTATGTATTTTAAGTGAGAGGCAGCTTTTCAAGATCTGTAGTTTTGGAACCCAACAAGTCAGCATTCCCCACCTAGCATGCGTGCATGCATGAGATGCCCCCTACTTCAAAGGCTTCTCTCTCTCCACCCCAGGCTGTAGCACCCACCCAAGCTGAGACATATCCTTGCTCGTGTTGGTGGACTGGGAGAGCAGTCAGACTTCTGAAGTGTGCTAGCTGTAGAAGTACGGCAAGGGTTCCCACAACCTGTGGTACTCAGCGCCAACACTTTCAGGCTCAGCCACTTCTGAGTGCCATACAAGCTAACTTTGGTTTCTCAGCACATAGGGCTGGCCCCCATGTCCTTCCTTTCCTGAGCTTAAAATTCTCAGGGGGTCTATGTCTTGTTCATACACTCTCCACAGCAGTCTCTTTTTTGGCTCGTTGCCCTCCAAATACTGTGAGAGAATTACTCTGGGAACCCTGAGGTGAAGTTTTTTCGTTTTTTTTTTTAGTAGCTCTGAGTTTTTCTTAAATAATCAACCCTTTCATAACATGGTATCTGATTAAGTGCTTTCTGACCCATACTATAATCCTTCTCCAGCTGTGAAGAAGTTACTTATGGAGTAAAACCCCGTGCTGTTTTTTTATATATCACAATAGCTGAGGGCTTTTCTTGGCCTATTTGGCCTATGCTACTGGCCCAGCCCATTGTTTCTCCCTGCAGTTACCAGCCTTAGGAGTTGACCTTGGGTCTTCAGACAGAGATTCCTCTCACAGGGAGCATGGGTAAACTCCCAGAATGCTTTGTTCTTTTCTCTGTACTACAGTTCATTTATCAAACTTCTTTGAAGCTTCTAATTTTCCTGTCACTTCCTTCCCAACTACTGGAGTTCTAATTCTATTCATTCTTTTTTTTTTTTTTTTTTTTTTTTTTTTTTTTTTTTTTTTTTTTTTTTTTTTTTTTTTTTTTTTTTTTTTTTTTTTTTTTTTTTTTTTTTTT
>PVJA010026339.1:0-29772 GCA_004027025.1 Myocastor coypus | reverse complement strand
GGGAAGCAAACAAAGTCAGTTAACCCCTTTTAGGGTTTCATTCAGTCCTCTCTTAATTCCCTCTGACTCTCTCTTTATGCCTGAGATACTACCTGTTCTTCGCCTTCATTGAATTCAGGACGTCACCAAAGACAAAAATCATCTCTTCCTCACTCATCAAGCCTTGCTTCTGTGTCTCCTGAGGTGCTTGTCTAAGTGACCAGGCACTCAGACAAGTGATTTGTGATTCTTCTCCCAAAGTGAACATGTTATTTCTCCTTTCCACCAGCATTCCCATTTCCCCTGGGAAACTGACTCCCTACAGCTTCAGTCATGTCCCTGCAGTGACTACCAGTCACAAACTGTCCTCTCCCTGATCTGAGACACAACATATTCTCCTAGCTAAAGTGACTGGCTCAAGGTCAGTATAAGATTCCATCTGGGACAATCAAAGCCCTTCCTAGAGTTTTCCAGTTCAAAGTTGGAGGAGAAAAGTCTTGTCTCTTGGGTAATAGACTCTGAGAGCCCCCATTACCAATCTGAGAAAGACACTCAGAGGAAAAAAAAAATTTAAAGCAAAAAACACCTGTGAAGCTAGCAGTGGAATGTCTGGGATTCTTTAGGTGGACTGAATCTTGGGCTTCTTATTTATGTTTTGCTTAGGTGAGTTCAGGGTGGATTTCTGTCACCATAACTGAAAAATTAGTTCTCATGAATACACCCATTCAGCTTCTCATCCATACCTCTTCGCCCCAGTTAGAAGGAAAAGCAGAAGCTTGTAGGGCAGTGCTCTATCCATTTGGATCCACTGGAAACATTTTTACATTTGGATTTAAACCTGGGTGGATATCCAGGCACCCACGGAGCTGTTCATGAATGGACTGGAGAGCAGACTGCTTTAGATGAGAAGAAGTTGGGCAAGGTGAGAAGTGTAGAGAGATGCTGTGTGATGGCGTTGGGAGCGAGGAGGAGGAGGAGAAGGAGGAGGAGGAGGAGCGGGGAGAGAAAAGGAGATCGAAAGACTGCAGAGGGCGGCCTTCCATGTAAGTGGAACTTTCACAGCATTGCCTAGGAGTGATCCTTCAGTGGTCCACCAAAGACCTGCAATAAGAAGGAGGTGGCGAACAGGGAAAATACGAGCCAGATTAACACTGATTCAGTGGCTGACACATGCCAGAAACCGTACTGGCTGCTTTTTCTATGTTGTCTCTTCAAACCACACAGCAAGCTCAAAGATTTTAATTGTTAGCCCAAGGCGGTAGTGGGTTCAGAACTAAAACTCAAGTCTATTTTCCTCCGAAAGGAGCTCTCTTTACACCGTAATGTGGGCCTGTATCAGACGCAGGATCTGTAGGCAAGGAGAGGGTGGAGCTTGCTGTGGTTACCTCAGAACCAGGTCGGCTTCAGAGTGACTCCGCCGCTGGCTCTGCCTCCATCTGCAGCTGCCCCTCTTCTCTCTAGAGGAGGAAACCCCCAGCAAATTCCTGAGCGCTTGGACCATTTGCACACTTGATGAGAGGGAGGAAATATTCCTATAAAGTTAGCTTGTCGAAAACTGAGGAAAAAAAGTACTTATGTAAGTAGACATGAGTGTGGTCATATTCGTTTCTCCTGGTCCCCAGCAAAGCCAACAGGTCCTAAGCTGCTCACTGTGGAGGGGAAAGTAGAGGCGAACAATTTCAGGAAGACTACTTGACTCCGGAAGTAGGGAATCTAGTTCCATATTATATAATCTAAAAATGCCCCCACACCTACCCCCACCCCCACACACAAGAGAAGGAAAAGAGGGGGGGGGGACCTCCCAGAAATCACACAGTCAAGGCAAATGCAGCGAAATGGCTCATTGGTTACTGTGGCAACCGACTCTTCCCTGCTCCGGCTGCTTATCCCACGATCCCTCTGTCACCCTATTTTTAGATTGGAGACAACGAATGAAAACGGCTTTAAAACATTTTTTTTTTCTTTTCTGTGTGATTAAGACATGCATAACCTTTTGAAAACGACGCAGAAGCCAGAGCTGGGGTGTAGTGGCCAGTTCCCTAGGAAGCAAGTTAGAGGCCCCCATTGCTGAGAAACATGGGCCACTGTGTGAAAAGGATACTGGGTTAGTTAACTAGCAAGGAGAAACAAGGAGAAAAAAACCTTGAGAGAATGGACCAGGGATGGAGAATGTGGCTTCACTTGGAAAATAAGATAGCCAGCCAAGGTCATTAAAAACAAATAAAATACCAAGAATGAAAAGGAATGAGAGTTTTGAATTCTGTGGTAAAAATCTCTGTTCCTCGTCTCTCTGCACTTCAGTTTTTCTCATCTGGAAAATAAAGCGGATGGTGGTCTCTTGAAATATCAGTGACCTTCAAGGTTCTTTAAAGCTCTAAAATCTTTGACCAAATCACTTTAAATACTTGTTTTATTAATCTTGCAAAGCAGCCAAATGGTAAGAACCTACAAGAGATTTCTGAAAAAACAATCTCAGATCTTGTTATAATTTTTTTAATTCATGCTATCTGAGAATGTTATTATTAAAAAGTCTATGTTTTTCCTAAAGGAAGGATACTGGTTTCTTTTTTAAATGGTCCGCTGCTGGATTTTTGAATGTTCCCAACACAAAGAAACGATGTATGTCTAAAGTGATATGCCAATTACTCTGATCTGATCATTGCATATTTTATAAATGTTTTGAAATGTCACCCTGTACTTTATAAATATTCACAATTACTTTTATAAATATTCACAATTACTATGCATCAGGTAAAATAAAAAATAGATTTTTTAAAGGAAATTTTTTTTGTTGGTGAAGATGAGAAGTGAGAAATTGCTGATGCCTTTCCTCACATAAAACACTGAATGAACACAACACGTACTTAAAGTATTTTCAGGAGAAAGGTAGCCTTCGGATATTCAATGAAAAGCGAATTGTCAACTGAAATGCAAAGTAATAGGCTTTCTTGATGGCAGAAAATAGAACAGAGTTGGAGGTAGGAAGGAATTGGAGAATGCTTGCTGTAGGAGGAGAAAAATCTAAACCAGATAAAATATACATGTTTTATTTGGTAGACAGAGCACCATGGTGAAAAAGGGGTCTGTGTGTGCAGAGGGGTAAGGAAGCTCAGAGCTAAGGAGCCTTCCCAGCCTATCTTGTTGACAGGATTAAATAAGAGGATGCGGCTTCCCCTGCGGGCAGCTGATGTGAAGACTGGGGTACATCACCTGAGGTCCCAGAATGATTCTCAAAGTGCAGCATGTAAGAACATGAGTGAAGCACTTGCCAAAATAAAATCCTTATGCACTGTACTAGTTTGTAATAATCCAGTCTCTGTACTCTTCATCCAACTAACAGCTATTTGCTGTTTGGTTTAAACTTTTTTTTAACATATTTAGTACAGGGTCTACAGGGTCTCACTACACAGATCAGGCTCACAGTAATCCTCCTGTTTTCAGCCTCCTAAGTGATGAGATTATGGGTATGTGCCACCATGCCTAGTCTCAAGCGCAATCTTAGCCTGCCCCATCAGGTACAGGGCCAGCATAGCATGTGGCTTGAACCCCACTCCCTGTGCTTTTTTCCTAAGTAGGCACTTTAGTCTCCTGAGTTATATGGCCAGCCTATGGTTTAAACTTTGATGTGCTTTCCATGAACAAATCTTTTCAGTCACCTCTACCTCTGATTATTTAGATTTCTTGTCATGTGACACCACTGCATTGGGTGTACATTCTCTTGGATAATTTCTATTACATCAGGTGTGGTGAAAACATGTGAATATTTAACTTTTAATTTTTATTATCGTAAAAGACATTGCCACTTATCCACCTCTAAATACTCTATCTCTCTCCAAACACACTTTTCCCATTGCTCTTGCTACTTTCTGAAGAAGTTCTGGAAGTCCTCTTTCATGAGTGTCTTTAGTTGCACCATCTGGCTGTTTTGATGTCTGAATTGATTCAAAGCTTTTGCCTTTCATGGTCACTTTGACTTTGAAGAGCCAGAAGTCTCATGGTGCCACATCTGTTAAATACGTTAGATGAGGATACATCATAATGCTTTCATTGACAAAAACTGCTCTAAACACTCAGTATCAATTCAGCACATGGAGACAGCCATAAAAAACTACACCAAAGACTTCCAGATCAGCTTGAGAAAGTGGCAATAAAAGTGAGATGTGTATTTGAAGTGAGTGTGAATATTTTGAGGGTTAACAGTAATGTGTCTTTTGCTGTAACACTTTTTAAAGCAACCACTGTATTTTTTTTTTTTTTTTGTCTTTTTGAGACAGGGTCTCGCTATGCAGTTCAGGCTGGCCTTGAGCTCACTTTGGTAGCCCAGGCTGGTCTCGAACTCGCACTGATCCTCCTGCCTCAGCCTCCCTAGTGCTGGGATTACAGGCGTGCACCACCATGCCCAGCTTAACCACTGTATTTTTTAATCACACCCTACATATACAACCATTTCTTGATACCTTCTAAACTGTTCTCTACATGTTGTAAATCCTGTATAAGTCATAAGTAGCACCTGACTTATTTAGCACTCCATTTCTAATTACCAAATACAATTTAGCCCCAAAAAACATGTTGAGTGAAAGAATATTATAAAACACAAATGTACTGATTGGAATAGTGTCCCCCAAATTCATGTGCATTAAGAACTTCAGAATATAATCTCATTTAGAAAAACTCTTCCTAATCAGTTAAGATGAAGTCTTGCTGGATCATAGCAAGTCATAATTTCAATGACTATGCCATTATAAAAAAGCTGTTGAGTGAGATGGTGCATACTAGTAATCCCAGCAGTTGAGAGCCTGAGACAGAGTTCATGAGTTCAAGCTCAGCCTTGGCTACCTAAATGAATTCAAGACCAGCTTTAACAGCATAGCAAGACCATGTCAAAATTAGATTATAGACAGATAGATGATAGATAGATACATAGATAGATAGATAGATAGATAGATAGATAGATAGATAGATAGATAGATAGAGATAGCTGTGTGAACACATGCAGGGAAGACCGCTATACACAAAAGAGACAGAGGCTAGAGCAGTGTATCTATAAGCTAAGGAACTCCAAGGACCATTGGCAACCATGAAAAACTAGGAGGCAAGCAAGGAACCGAGTCTTCTTCTGGTTCCATATTTATAAGGAACCAACCTTACTGATATTTTGATTTTTGCTCTTCTGACTTTCAGAATGATAAGAATATAAAATCCCATTCTATTAAGTTGTTAAGCATCTTAGTTAATTTTCTCATTGCTGAGACAAAATATCTCATATCCAAAATTAAAGGGGGAGAGGTTTATTTAGCTCAGAGTTTAAAGAGGTTTCATCCCATAATCAGCTGGCTCTAAAGCAGTGTAGCATGGCAGACAGGCATAACAGAGAAGAAATAATTCATGGTGGGCAGAAAGAAACCAAGAGGTCTTAGCAGCTTCTTTCTGCCCTTCATATTCTTGCTATCTAGGCTACCAGCGATGCCAAACCAGTGGGCTGACTGAATAATCACACATCCTTGATCCTGGCATCACATATTCTAGATTCAGACACCTGTGACGAATGAGGCTTTGGGAAGATATTAGGCACAACCCATAGCATCCACTTTGTAGTCATTTTTCACAGCAGCTCCAGTAAATTAATAAATTGACCAACCTGTTCCGGATCACTCTTCTTTCCTCTTACTATTCCTTTTTATTTTTTCTCATACTCTTTCTACAGTCCAGTCATACCCCTAAAATTCTCATATTTCCTATCCTAATCAGGTGGTTAAAAGTAATATAAATCCACATGGGCTTTAATAATAAGAGATCCATTTCTAATGACCTGAAAAGTACAGAAATGAAGTAAGTTTCATTGATGACAAGCAAGGAATCAATTTCTTTCCAGTCTGTCTGCTTTGCCTTCCACAATACAACTCTTACTTCAGATTGGCTCCCTCCCATAGTCAGAAGATGCCTGCTGTCTTGGTTATAATTTTGTCATCTGTTGTCGTTATTTATTTCTAAGCAACAAACAACACCAAATCTAGTGCCTTAAGACAACAATAATCAACTATTCTCTCTTTCAGTTGATGTGGACATAGAATTCTTCAATGGTTTGTTTATGGGATTTTGGTGAGGCATTTTCTCAGGAGGTTTCACTCAAATGTGAGTTGAAGTTTCAGTTACTAGAGACTTTTCAGTGTTGGAGCATTCTCTTCCAAGGTTGCTGACCTGCAACTGGACGCTGTGAGTTCCTCTACAGGGATTTGATGGTCTGTATAACTTGATGTTTGGATTTCACCAGAGCAAGAAACCCAGAAAGACCACAAAATCATATATTTCTACATCTGCAGTATTCTGTTGCTCACAAAAATCTGCTGTGATTCAACATGGAAGACTAAACAATCCTTCTGGCTGCTTCAGCTATATCATAAAAGATCAGCTTTGTGTTTGACTTCCTGTAGTTTTCTGAGATGCACAAGGAAACTTTGCTTTCAGGACTCTCAAAAAGACTTTTATCAATTGTCCCACCCTCAGACTAGAAATTGTCACTAAAGCTCAAGATTGGTGTATAATAATAAGTCTGAACTACATAGGTCACTATTTGGGCTACACATAATAGGTGGGTAGAATCTAGAAGGGAGAGTGGGTTGATGTGAGCAATGGTAATATGATGTTCCCTTAATCAGACAACTTGATTCTGGGAACATTTTTTGGTTTTTGGTTCTTGTTTTGTTTTGTTTTGTTTTGTTTTGTTTGCTTTGCTTTGTTTGTTTAGGTACCAGAGATCAAACACTGGACTTTGTTGCTTGCTGGGCAGGTGTTTATGCTACTGAGCTATATCCCCAGCCCCTAGGAATATTAATTTCCTTATTAATTAATTAATTAATTAATTTACTTACTTACTTATTTATTTACTTTGTACAGGGTCTAACTATGAAGCTCAGACTCATAGTGATATTCCTGTCTCAGCATCCCCAGCCCTGGGATTACAGGCATATACCACCACACCCAGTTTCAGTGGCCAGAATGGTGACAAGGCATGCAGTACTGGGGATCAAACTCAGGTCCTTGCACTTGCCAGGCAGGCACTTATACTGCCAAGCTATCTCCCCAGCCCCTGCGAACTTTTATTTCACTAAACATTCTAGTCTATTTGTCTGAAGAAATAAAAATTCTTTAAAAACTAATAATCACGATTCCTTTATTATGGGCTTTAAAAATGAACATGAATTATTTATCATCATCAAATGTCCAATCAGCATTTAAATGATCCTCAATATCCAATTGTCCTAAAAATTTTGATAGAGTTTTCTTTTGTTTTGTTGTATTGTATTGTATGGTATGGTATGGTATGGTATGGTATGGTATGGTATGGTATGGTATTGTAATCTGAATCCAAGAAGGCTCAGTCACTACATTTGGTAGATATCTTTTAAGTCTCACTTAATGAATATGTTGTCCTTTATCTCTTTTTTCATCGCAATTTATTTTTTTAATCACAATTTATTTTTTTGTTTGCTTGCTTTGGGGTTGTTTTGTTGTTGTTGCTTTTTTATTTGTTTGTTTGTTTGTTTGTTTGTTTGTTTATTTTGCAGTACCACGGATTGAAATCAGGATCTTGCACTTGTTAGGCAGGCTCTTATGCCGCTGAACTATTTCCCTGGCCCTCATAATCTATTTGTTGAAGAGAATAGCTCCTTTGTTTTACAGAATTTTTTGGTCTGGATTGTACAGGCTACATTCCCCTGGTGTCATTTAACATGTTCCTCTGTCTCCTGTCTTGCTTTTTCTTCATTATTAATTTTATTGGTACGCTTTTGTAAAGAACACATTCATCATGGGGAATTTGTATTGGGTATAATACTTCTTGATTTCCCTATTTTTTCCTGCACATCTCCCCTCCCTTCAATCTTTTTTCTCCTCCTCTTCCTTCAACTTTTCTTCCCCTCTTCATCTATAAAAGGTTCCTTTCCTTTTTTTATTTTCTTCTCTTATCTTTCCTTTTCCTTTTATTCCCTTTCCTCTCTCCCCTTCCCTTGTTCTCCTTCCTATTTAAACATTTTCCTTCTATTTCCCAACATTGGCTATATATTTTGGCTCTTATTTACCCTTTTGGTTTACCCTTTCCCGCACAAAAGAAACAAAACAACATCTAAACCTGTGTGTCAAATTTATTTCACTTAGAAGTATGGTCTCTAGGTGGGTGTATCTACCTAAAAAATTTCTCAAGTTTACCCTTCTTCGTGGCATAGTAGTGCTCTGTTGTATATACATACCACATTTTCTTTATTCATTAATCCACTTATGGGCATCCGAACTGTTACTAAGATTGAGCTATTATAAAATGTGCTGCTATAAAAATGGATGTGTATATATCACTGTAGTGTGATTCTTTCACTAAGACATCATAACTTGTCTTGTTTAGAAACTAGCAGTTATAGCTACAAGTTTCATTTGACTCATACTTCATTTTTTATTGAGGAGTGGAAAAATTTTGCTTTGGTTTTCTAAAAATATTCCATTAGTGGTACTTTGTATGGTAAACTGAATATTAAAAAAAATTCATAATTGACATAATTTTAGTAAGCTGTCTTACTATCAATGTTCATGAAATTTTACACTAAATATCTATGTGGAAAGAGGGAATTTCTAAATTTGTGACTGTAAAGTATAGCATGCATCAGAATCAACTGATTGCTGGGCCCCAGACCAGAACCTTTTTACTTAGAAGATATGAGATTAGGCCCAAGAATTTGCATTAATAACAATTCTCACGTGACACTGATGCAGATGTGGCTAGATCCACATTCTGCGAACTTTTGTTTCAAAACACAGTGAATTAGAGAATCTCTTGCAACAGAGTGCCTCAGGTGGAATTCTGGCTTTTGCACGTAACAAGTGAAGAGCCTTGGGCTCTAAGTCAATTTCCTCATTGGTAAAATAGCATCAATAATAACACAGCAAGGTGTGCCAGCACACACCAATAGTCCCAACACTTAGGAAGTTGAAGGAGGAGCATCACCTCAAGTTCAAGGTCATCATGGGCTACATCATGAGTTTAAGGCCATCCTGAGCTACATAGTAAGACCCTGTCTCAAAATACCAAATAATGATAATAATCTTTAGATACAGTGGTGAAATGACCAAGTTAATACATGTAAACCTTAGTATTAAGCCTTATAAATATTCAATAATCACAGTGATAGTAATAGCAATAATTTTGATTATCATTAACATTGTTATTACTTTGCAATTAAGAAATCGCTGCATTTGCACCAATACTGAGGAACCATCTAAGACATCTGCAGATAGGAGCCCAGCGTACTTGGAGATGGGAGTCTCAATCGACATGTGGCTGTGAATTGTTTCAAAGAGGAAAGTAGGACAATGAAGATTTCTGTGTTCCATTTAGAATCAAAGGTATTATTCCAGATGAAACGGTGAAGAATACTTCCTTCCCATGACAGACACTAGATTACCTAGTGGGTGGCTATATTATCTTTCCCAGTATCATAGATAAAGGGAGTCAACTCTTAACCAACAATAAAACTGTTTTAACATTCAGTGGGTTGTGCAGACCAGAAACTCAGGCAGATAAGAGAAATTTAAAATGAGAAAAACAGGGCTAGGGAGATAGATGAGGGCATAAGCCTCTGCCTGTCAAGTACAAGGTCCTGAATTCAATATCACAGGGTCGTTTTCTTTCTGTGTGTGTGTGTGTGTGTGTGTGTGTGTGTGTTATGGCCAGTTCAGCCTGCCCTGAGGGTGGGGCTGGTGCAGCATGTGGTGCCAGGATCAAACCATGGTCCCTGCAGTTACCTAAGCTTTCCTAAGCAGGTGCTTTAGACTGCTGAACCATCTTATCAGCCCAGGGCCACTTTCTTCACAAAAAAAAAAACAAAAAAAAAAAAAAAAAAAAAAACCCTTCATTATTCGTTATGAGTAAATGCTAAGGATTCCCTGGCTGCTAGCAGATTCCTGGGTAGTAGTAGAATTCCCTTTGTGCCTTTATTACTGGATTAGATCAGCCCACAGCCAACTGCAAGAGACTCAGTGAAGGTGGGTGAGGATAGCATTGAAGGAGGAGGAGCAGGAGGAGAAAGAGACAGAGGAGGAAAGAGAAGAAGAGGGGGAGGAGGAGTAGAAAGAGGAAGGAACAAGAAGAATAGAAAGAGGAAGGGGAAGAAAAGGGAAGGCAAATGAGAGAAGAGGGAGGAAAAAGGAACAGAGGAAGAGAAGGAAGAAGAGAGGAAAGAAAGGATGGAGGAGGAAAGACAACAGGGAAACAGCCAAAACTAGAACTGATCCTAGATCAAAAAGAGGTTGCTACTCCCCTGAAGGGACAGACAACAGGTCAGAGTAAGAATCTCAAGTAGATGGGACTACATATAAAACCAAAGAAAAGTAGAGATATAACACACAATAATAACCAAAAGCCCACAGGTCTAGGTATTAATTATGTTCCTAGTATTCACATTCTATGTGACCTTAAAGAAATTTCACAGTCTCTCTCACCATCAATTTCTTCATGATGTTAATAACTTGGTAGCAGCAGGAATAGCATTTTAACAGGAACACTTCTATGTTCATGTAATGTCCCACCAGAAACCCTCATATTGCCATGTTTCTTACATAAGCCGAGAACACATTTCTAATCATTGTGGTTGTGAAAAAGTAAAGGGAAAATAAGCTTAACTGTTAGAAGAAATATTCTTAGAGCTAATTATAGTAATTAATCTGCTTGAAAGGGGCAGTCTAAACAAAATAGGAGATTTACACATGAAGATTTATTATGAGAAGCCTGTCAAAAGCTGTTAAAGGTCAAAGATTTTACCCCCCCGCCGCCCCCACCCCTTGAAAGCTAACAAGGTAGGACAAAAGACAAAAGATGTATGGGACAGAGACACCGGACCTCATCACTCAGTGGGCAACATCAGCATATTATACCATCTCCCTAGGACCCCAAGTCCAACAGGGGTGACCTGTGGAGCCAGATAATACCTGTACACATAGTAGACTACTTCATAGGAGAGGAAACCAAGTCCTTAAGACCAGAACATTTGATAAAGAAGCAAACTTTATAGCAAGCAAAAATTGTTGGTCCCCTTCCCATTGGGAAGCAAATGCAGCTGCCTGTGACAAGCTAGTAAGTTGTTCACCATTAGGAGAAGGAGAGACCTTGTCTGGGGGCTCAGCATGACTGTGCAGAAATGCCCAGAGCCCTTTCCACACCGCCTCTCTCAGTGGCACTTATACAAGCTGTATGGCTTCTCAGTCCCAAGCTATCTGCTACATGCTTTATTGATATGATATTCTTGCAGATTTTTTTCATTTACTCAAAATTGGCACAGTTCATCACTAAGCTACAAAGTTGAGGTCTTAGAGGACCATAAAGCACGAACTCACCATTTCTCTTCAGAATACATTATTTCCAATAGCACAGGATGTCTAGAGTTTAGAGTCTCACCAGTGACCTTAATCCTGAAGTATCTTTTATCAGTTCCTACTAGAAACCCAGTTCTGGACACTAATGCATAAGATAAACCTGAAGAATTTTTAATTTTCAATCTCATAATTCTATTAGAATTTTAAACAATATCATATCTTCTCACTAGCAAGTTATATACCTGAACATTATTCTGTTTTTAAAGCAGTCTCACAAATTTTTTTTTTTTTTTTTTGTCTTTTTGAGACAGGGTCTCACTGTGCAGTTCAGGCTGGCCTTGAGCTCACTTTTGTAGCCGAGGCTGGTCTCGAACTCACAGCGATCCTCCTGCCTCAGCCTCCCGAGTGCTGGGATTACAGGCGTGCGCCACCACGCCCGGCTACAAATTATAATTTAACCTTATAACCTCATTTTTATATCAAAATTGGTATAGTTAATACATACTATATAACATCTTATTTTGTAAAGATATGCCTACTATCATGACCAACATCCCGAAGATCCACAGCAGACATATTTTTTTAGAGTTTACCCACAAGAAGATTCTTTTACAATGTTTATTGTATTATATCTGAGAGCTATATAATCCAACCTGCTCCCCTTTTTGTCCTTACTGATAAGTCTTGTAGTTAAAAGTACACATTTTCCTCAACCTGAGTGTTCTGAAACAATTATTCAATTCATTTTATTGCCAGACCTTTTCCTTGCATTTTTATTTCACTGACTTTAGAGAATCATGGTACATTATCATAAATCATGTTTTGAAAGTAGAAAAGGTAAAAAATACTGTAAATAAATGAACAATCTACCAAATTTTTGTTTTCAATTCATTTATTTTTAATAATATTTTGCCAAAGTACCCATAAAGCTTTTTTAGTTTAAGACATAATCCTCAAATTAGTTTTAGACTTAAAAAATATAAATTGAGCTGCCAAGAGTTAGCGTGCCTGAAATTATGAATTTTCCTGACTGTGCTTTTATTGGGGGTTTAATCAGAGACCATTGTAAGAGTTTCTAATCTGGGTTCTAAGCATTTGACATTATTAAACAACTGAATGAAAGAGAACAGAGGGTTGCAAAGTAGAAAATACGTTTATTTTTAAATTGAATAACATTATAAATGTAATAACGCTGAACACTAAGAAGCATTAGGCGGCTCTGCCAGTTCCTGCTTCATGAAGTCTAAATAAAACTAGAGAAATGGGTAAAGATCTTGGTGTCCACCTTGAGGCAATTTCCAGGCATAAGAGGACAGAAATTACAAGGTACAAGTGAAACATGTCGGAAAGCCACGCCGCTGGCTGTGCCGCTGGGTTTCCCAAGGGAGCATCAGTGACTGGGTATCAGTCATGGACCAGGCACTGCAGAGTCACATCTGTCATTGGCAAGGGCCTAGGAGAGGTCTGGGGCTACTGATGTGGCCCATGGAGGCTCTGGAGAAAACAACAGGGACTCCTCACCTGACGTTGTCTTGAGTGAGGCTCATTCCCAAGACAGAGACATGAGCAACCTCAGTGCCAAAATCCTCAAAGACACACAACCTGAGACCCACATTCATCCTTGCCCTATGGGTGGCCTACATGAGGGTGAAGACTTATGCACCATAATAAGAGACAACAGACACACCTTCTACCACCAGAAGAAAGCTGTCAACATTCTTCCTCTGTCCTGGTACATCTGTGTTCTTCATTCCATTCAAGGATTTACAGTAGAAAAATAAGTTCTCAAAAAATCTTCCATAATTTTAACCTTAATTTAAAAAGTAAATATCTGTCATCCAGTGTATAGACTACAATGTGTGGCAAACTAGAAAGACAAAATTTACAAACCAGTAGTTAACTTGAAAATGGTTGAGCAACCCTTTGCCCAGAGGGAGGCAGCCTGCATCGCCTCTCCAGCCTTTCCATGGTTGCCAGTGCTGCACGTGACAATGCACTGCTTTGATGACTAAAGCGGAATAGCTGGTGGCAGCTGCGTGGCTAATTTTCCAGTGTGGATATGAGCCTGAGAAATGCATATGAGAGAAAGAGAAGGGCAGAAAGCTGAACCAGTGCCATTTCAACTGGCCACATGGCACTTGGACCAAGCCCCAGCTCCTGGACTTGACCCGTCACCCCTGAACTCCAGCCCAAACTCCAGCCCAGACCCCACCACCATCCTGACTGGGCCAACCAGCAGATTTAGCCCTGGTTCATTCGCTGACTCGTCAACAACCTGAGCTCAGATTCTGCCCACCTTCCCAACCAGGGCTCACATCAGCCAGGTAAGAACTCTCTCAGCCCAAATACATCCCCCAACTTGACAACTGCACAAACCCCGACTACACCCATATTTCCCACACGGCCATTCGCCATCCCCACATGGCCGACCTCCGTCCCAACGCACGGGGCCACGAGGTAGCCAGCCGCCTGAGCTTCAACTCACAACCTGGCACATCTACAGGGGAACAAGCTTGGTGGATCCAGATGCAAATTTCCATAGGTGCTAATTGTATAAGTTCACCAAGGTGCAAAGATCATGGCTATAAAAGATGATAAAGAGAAGGAACAAGAGCCAATCCCAGAGCCTGAGTCCACACAAAGCAAGTGCAGGAAACACTACCATGGAAGAAAATGGGAATCATGCAGACGAAATCTCTGAATCAGTATCAGCTGAGGTTGAAAGGCAAGTGCAGAAATGTATAGAGCAACTAAGATCAGAGATAATATGTGAAGTAAAAAAAGAAATGTATGAAAAAATAGACTCTGAAGTGGAAAAATGACTGCAGTAACGTATAGAAGAAACAACAGCAGAAATAACATCTGAAGTTAAAAAAGACCTCTGTAAATCAATAGCATCTAAAGTAGGGGAGAACAGAACAGAAATAATGTCTGAACTAGAGAGAGAAAGGATAACTATAATGAGAGACTTCAGTACTACTAAAGAAGACATTGATAAAAAACTAGAGGGCAATAGAAAAATGATGGATTCCCTGATTGAACAATATAGGAAAGAAATAGATTGCATGAAACAGTTTCAAAGAGATATACAAGAAAATAAAATCTCAATCACAAACTAGCAAAAACATATAAACCAAAGTGAACATAGAATCTCAGATCTTGAAGACATAGTCATAGCTAGTGAAAAGATATGAAAGGATCTCTTAAAAACAAGTAGGATGCAGGAAAAAAGAATTCAACATCTGCAAGATAATACAAAAATGAACAATGTGAGATTAATAGGAATCAATGAGAAAGAAGGAGTCAATACAAAAGATATAAAAAGAATATGGGCAGGGGCCTGGAGAAATAACTCAGAGGAATAAGCCCCAACCTGGTACACAGAAGGATTTGTGTTCAATCCTCCGGCGCCACATGCCAGGTGTCCCGTCTCAGCCCCGTTTCCCTGGGTGTGTAGTCTCGGCCCTGGATGTAATAAAAAAAAGAATATGGGCAGAAGTAATAGGAGAAAACTTCCCAAATATGAAAAAACAATTGGAAATACAGATAAATGAAGCATACAGAACCCCAAATAACATCAACCCGACTAAAAACATACAATAATCATCCAGACATACAATAATCAAGATTCCAGAAACTCAACAGACGAATAGTATACTAAAAACTGCTAGAGAAAAGAAACAGATCACATTTAAAGGAAAACTCATCAGAATAACAGCAAATTTCTCTTCACAAACCATGAAGTCAAAAAGAGCATGGAGGGCCTGGCAGGATGGCTCCGTGGTCTAAAGCACCTGCTTAAGAAAGCTTAGCCAGCTTCAGGGACCGCGGTTCGATCCCCAGAACCACATGCTCTGCCCGCCCTGCCCTCAGGGCAGGCTGAGCCGGCCATAAAATTAAATAAACAAACAAAAGTTCTGAAACAAGAAAAAAAAAAAATTAAAATAAAATTCAAAACTGTGTGAACTGTGGAAAGACAGACACAGAGAGAGACAGAGCCAGAGAGGAACACAGAAATACTGTAAATACTAGAAGACAAGAGACTGCTTCCCGACGGAGAACGCTGAGGTCCAGAGAGACACGCGCCTTCGCCAAGATGAATCCGCAAGGCCTGAGGAACCGCCTAGAACTGGAACCGGGTTCTCCAGGGGGTGTGCTGCGTCCTTCTTCCCAAGGATTGCTTTGTACCAGACCGCAGCTCCAAGCATAATTAAAAAAAAAAAAAAAAAAAAAAGAGCATGGAGCAGAGTGCTTCAAGTCCTCCACGAAAACAAATTTCAGCCCAGACTGCTATATCTGGCAAAACTCTCTTTCAAGTATGAGGGAGAAATGAAATACTTCCATGACAAGTAACAGCTAAAGAATTTCATGACGTCAAAGCCAACCCTACATAGTATACTAAAAAATATTTTAGAGAGGGACCAAAATGATTCAAACTCAAGAAATAAGAACAGAAAGATCCCACCAAATAGGTTACTCAATTAAACACAGGAGAAAGGGGGTAAACAGTAGTGAGTAAACATCATGTCAATCATAAATCAACATATTTCAATTATAACCATCACTGTAAATGGACTCAAATCTCTAATTAAAAGAAATAGACTGGCAGAGTGGATAAGGAAGCAAAATCCAACAATATACTGTATACAAGAAACACACTTAACTCACAAAGAAACTCATAGGCTAAAAGTTAAAGGGTGGAAAACAATACTACACGCTCCAGCACCTCAAAAAAAAAAAAAAAAAGCAGGGGTAGCAATCCTGTTTGTAAATAGTCTAAACTTCAAACCAAGACTGATCAAATGAAATAAAGAAGGCCACTATATATTGCTTAGGGGAAAACTTCAAGATAAAGAGGTGACACTCATAAATATGCACCCAACACAGGAGCAGCAAGTTATATAAGACAACCTTAACGGACATGAAAAATCTATTGTCCAATAACATAATCTTAACAGGAGACCTCAACACCCGCTTATCTGAAAAAGATAGGTCAAGCAGACAAAAAATTAGCAAAGAAGTAGCAGAGCTGAACCAGAACTTGAAACAACTGGAATTAGTGGACATACACAAAGTGCTCCACCCAACCACTTCAGAATACACATTTTTTTCAGCTGCACATGGGACATTTTCTAAAATAGACCATATATTAGTATATACATCATGCTTAAGTATATGCAAGAAAACAAATTATCCCATGCATGTTATCTGACCACAGTGCAATGAAATTGGAAATAAATGACAACAGAAACCACAATAACTGCATAAATACATGGAAATTAAACAACACTCTTCTCAGCAACCAGTTGGTTACAGATGAAATTAAACAACACATTAAACAATATCTTGAATTTAATGAAAATTCAAACACAACCGACCAAAATTTATGGGACTCAATAAAAGCAGTTTTTAGAGGGAAATTTATAGCTCTGAACTCACACATTAAGAAAACAACGGCAACAAACAAATACTCTCCGGGAGCACCTCTATCGACTAGAAATAGAATAGCAAATGAAATCCAAAGCCCAAAGACGGGAGGAAATTATAAAGATTAGAGCAGAAATTAATTCAATTGAGACAAAGAAAACAATACAAAGAATTAATCCAAAAGCTGGTTCTTTAAAACATTAAATAAAATTGATAAGCCCCTAGCTAACCTCATCCAAAAGAGAAAAGACTCAAATTCAAGCAATAAGGAATGACAAGGGTAAAATTACTGCAGACACAGCAGAGATTCAGAGGATCATAGCTAGCTACTTTTAGAATCTTAAATCTCACAGAATTGAAGACACAGATGAATGGACAGATTCCTAGAAAAGTACAAAATACCCAAACTGAATCGAGAGGATATAACAACTCTCAATGACGCAATAACAGTCAATGAAATACGAAATGTAATAAAAATCCTACCGACAAAGAAAAGTCCGGGACCTGATGGATTCACTACTGAATTCTACAAGAAATTTATAGAAGACTTAATCCCAACATGCCTCAAACTCTTCAGTGAAATTGGAAAGGAAGCAATCCTTCCAAAAGTCATTCCTAGAGGCAAGTATTACACTGATACCAAAACCAGAGAGAGATACAACTAAAAAAGAAAACTATAGGTCAATTTCTCTGATGAACATAGATGCAAAAATCCTCAATAAAATCCTCACCAATAGAATAAAACTAATCATCAAGAAGATTATACACCATGGCCAGGTAGGATTCATCCCAGGGATGCAAGGATGGTTCAATATACACAAATCTATAAATGCAATACACTATATCAATAGAGCCAAAGCCAAAAATCACATGATCATCTCAATTGATGCAGAAAAAGCCTTTGACAAAGTCCAACACTCATTCATGTTCAAAGTCCTACAGAAAATTGGAATAGAGGGCCTGTAGCTCAACCTGCTGAAAGCTATCTACAATAATCCAACAGCTAACATAATTCTAAATGGGGAGCCGGGCGTGGTGGCTCACGCCTGTAATCCCAGCACTCAGGAGGCTGAGGCAGGAGGATTGGTACAAGTTCGAGACCAGCCTGGGCTACAAAAGTGAGCTCAAGGCCAGCCTCAACTGTATAGCGAGACCCTGTCTCAAAAAGACTAAATAAATAAATAAATAAATAGGGAAAAACTGAAGTCGTTTACTCTCAAATGTGGCACAAGACAAGAATGTCCTCTATCACCACTTCTATTCAATATAGTTCTGGAATCATTAGCTACAGCCATTAGACAAGAAAGAGAAATAAAAAGAATAAGAATAGGTAAAGAAGAAGTAAAACTTTCACTATTTGCAGATGATATGATAATCCACTTGGAAGACCCAAAGAACTCCACTAAGAAGCTACTAGAATTAATACACAAATTCAGTAGCATAGCAGGTTACAAATTCAACACACAAAAGTCAGTGGTATTCCTCTACACAGATAACAAACACACTGAGAGAGAAGTTAGAGAAACAGTACCTTTTATGATAGCACCGAAGAAAATGAAATACTTAGGAATCAACCTAACTAAGGCAGTAAAAGACCTTTTCAATGAAAACTACATTACTCTGAAAAAAAAGATCCTAGAAGATTTCAAAAAATGGAAAGATATTCCCTGCTCTTGGATAAGAAAAACCAACATTGTGAAGATGGCCATACTCCCTAAATTGTTATACAGATTTAATGCAATCCCTATCAAAATAGCATCAACATACCTCACAGACCTGGAGAAATCATTCCTAAAATTTATTTGGAACCAAAAAAGACCCAGAATTGCAAAGACAATTCTGCGCAACAAACATAAGGTAGGAGGCATTACAATTCCTTACCTAAAGTTATACTACAAAGCTACAGTAATAAAATCAGGATACTATTGGCAAAAGAATAGACCTGAGAATCAATGGAATAGATTAGAAGATGCACAAGCAAATACAAACACACTCAGCCACCTTATATTTGACAAAGGGGCCAAACACACTTACTGGAAGAAAGATAGCCTCTTTAACAAATGGTGCTGGAAAAACTGGCTCTCTACATGCTGAAAACTAAAACTTGACCCTAGTCTATCACCATTCAATAAACTAAAGTTGAAATAGGGCTCGGGAGATAGCTCCGAGGCACAAGTGCCTGCTGGGCAAGTGCAAGGTCATGAGTTCGAACCCTGGTCCCATAAAAAAATAAATAAATAAAGTTGAAATAGATTAAATATCTAAATATTAAAAGGGAAACGTTAAATCTCCTGGAAGAGAAAGTGGGAGGAAATCTTGAAGACATTGAAGTAGGCAAAAAGTTCATGGACAGAAATCAAATTGCACGTTTAACACTTGAAAGCATCAACAAGTGGGACCTCCTCCACCTAAGAAGTTTTTGCACATCAAAGAAAATTACCAACAGAGTGAAAAGACAACACACAAACTTGAAAAGATTTTAACTAATAAATATTCAGACGAAGGTCTTCTATCTAAAATCTACAAAGAACTAAAAACCATTAGGTTTCCAAAATTCAAAGACCCAATCCAGAAATGGGCATCTGAGATGAACATACATTTCTCAGACAAAGAAATTCAGCAAGCCCATAAATACATGAAGAAATGCTCCACATCGCTAGCCATTCTTGAAATGCCAATCAAAACAACACTTAGATACCATCTTACCCCAGAAAGAATGGCTATCATAAAGAAATCAGCCACAAATGCTGGAGAGGCTATGGGGAAAGAGGAACCCTTCTCCACTGCTGGTGGGAATGCAGATTGGTGCAACCATTATGGAAAGCAGTGTGGAGGATCCTTAAAAAACTAGAAATAGAAAGGGGCTGGGGAGATAGCTCTGTGGCACAAGTGCCTGACTGGCAAGTGCAAGGTCATGAGTTTGAACCCCAGTCCCGGAAAAAAAAACTAGAAATAGAAATCCCATTCAATCCATCTATCCTCCTACTGGGAACTTTCCCAGAAGAACTGATAACATCATACCATAGCAATATCTGTGCACCTATGTTTATGGCAGCCCAATTTGTAATAGCCAAATCTTGGATACAGCCAAAATGCCCATCATTTGAAGAATGGTTGAAACAATGTGGTATTTTTATACAATGGAATATTACTCAGCTATAAAGAATGATAAGCTGGAAGACTTCATATATAAATGGATGTATATTGAACATATACTCATTAGTGAAACAAACCAGACCTACATGTGTAAATATCATATAGTCTCCCTAGTATAAGAATTCTAAAGAAGAAATAAAAACTTAAGGGCATAACACAGTTGAATGTGTTATGGATTAAACAATGAAGTGACTGGAACCAGATAAGAGAGGAAACATAGCAGGAGCAAAACCATGTACTTATGTACACAGGATGAATCAGATATAGGTCCTAAGAACCCTTAAAAGGTTCATCACATTGATCATAGCACCATACAACACTAAAACTATACTTGGAATGCATGTCATTCTCATCTTTTTGATGTGTACTGCTCGCAATGTAAACTCAGTTACTGTTATACTCTCTCTCTCTCTCTCTCTCTCTCTCTCTCTCTCTCTCTCTCTCAAGTAAATGGTTGGTTAACAAAAAAAAAAGAGTATTAATTGAATGTAAGAGACTGGGCAAAATGCTATAAGCTTGACAGGCTACAATTTTGTAAATCCTTGGATTTCCAAATGTCTTCATAAAAATTGTGTAACTGGTTTTATCACATTCTATAGAGAGTTATTAGAATATCAATGATTGTCAAAAATATCAATATCAATTTCAAGCTAAGTCAAAGATGTTTGATATTCAGAAAGTCAGTGATGTTAAGCTCAGTTACCTATGTTATAGAGTAATAGTATCACAAAGCTTCTCTGCTGGAGGGTTGAGAATGTAAGTTAACAGACCAAGAATTGGAGAAAAAGAAAGGCAATGAGGATAGCAAATATTTTGGCCCTAGCCCTTCAAGGTCAGTAAGGACTCAGGACATAAGAGAACCTGTGCTGTAATATCGTATAACTCAGAGGTGTCCCAAATTTTCTGGTCAATGAGATTATGGGACCTCAGAGGAAAGGGATAAATGAACTGTAGTGTGTCTAAGGAGAGTCACCCAGAGAAAAACTTTCTCTCAGGCTTTCACAGAAAGCAACCTGGTCAAGCAATGGTTGTGACTCGTCCCGAAGTCTGACACTCACAACAGTTCTACAAAGCACTACACATGGTTCCAAAATTAATCCTGAGGGGATTTGACCTCGGAAGATACAAAAGATGAATGTTTCTTTATAGAGGTCTTGCTTTAACCTGCCCTTGAGCACCCAGCAGAAAAGCTTAATTACAAGACATGAAACGCAGAACTAGATTGGTGGGATGAGCTGTAGGAGGCTTGGATCAACAGCCTCCAACGTTGCCAGTTTCACCGATGGCCCACTGCAATTGTGGAACATTGTGTTATATATGCATCTGTTTCCTCTTAGTTCAAAGAGAAGATTTTTTTTTCTTTTGTTTTCGTTCCTTACCAATATCAATTGGAAGGTGTGTCATGCCCACATCCTGTGCTCTGTATTACTATTGTGAGGACAATATGCAGTGTGTCAATTGTTGCAAATGTACTGCTGATGTATTGTCAAACTATCATGTTGATATCTCTTATTATATTAATTAATTAAAAAAAGAAAGCTGAACCAAGTGTTTTGCGTTCTGTTTTCCATCACCAGTAGGGTTAATTTGCTCCTTTCTCCTCCCCTGTCACACCACTTCTACACCAAACATAGGGTTGATCTAACAGAAATTTACATGCTCTTTCTGCTCCTTCTCCTCAAGTGGTAATCCTGCTAAATGGTGAGAGACAGGTTACAGCTTTCTTCCTGGAGATATCCGGGTTTCCAAAGAAGCCTCTTGGAAACTAAAAATGTCCAAGCCCCAGAATGAGCAAAGTTTGGATTTAATTGAAAAAGGATTCATCTCTTACTTATAAAAGTTTTCCAGGCATACCTCAAATTACATTGTTCAGAGTAGAAAGAATTTTGAATAACTTTCAGATCAGGCTTCATGATATAGATCATTCAGGGGATAGCAAATGGTAACCTAGGGATTGCGGGAGATCCATATCTCTAACTGTGAGCAATACGAGAAGACTTTATATAAGAATTATCACTCTTAGGAAGAGAATGATTTCATCTAATATTTGCAATGACATCAAGAGTTGGCTGATTCAGGGCCAGGGAGATAGCTCAGTGAAATAAGAGCTTGCCTGGCAAGCACAAGGTCTTGAGTTCAATCCCTGGTACCACCAAAAAAAAAAAAAAGTTGGCTGATTCAATTAGACAAATCTCCAACAAGATTCTCTTAGGACCTTCTCCATGAGATGCTAGAGGTGCCCCCATCTGTCAGGGGAAACAGACACATAAAAAATAATTTAATTTAGGCCATTCTATAACTGATTTTATGCCACATATGAACATCAAAGACTAAGCAATGGAGAGAAATACTTCAAATATCTGTAAGCGTAGAAGAGACATCTTTACTTCAGAAATATTCAGAATTCATACGAAGAAATAAATTAACACATGTTTACAGTAAATAATGATCATTGTGCAGAACTGGCACAGATGCGTGACATCTTACTTCTTGGTGCCCCCCATTTCTCGGCTCCTCTTCTCATTCTCCCAACATCTCCTAGTAACTTCCCATTGGTAAGAGATCTAGATGCCATGATCTGGTTTTTTCATATAAAAGTTTAATGAAGCTCATAGTAGAGGAAGGGACGAAATGGAGAAATGAAGCAAAAATGAGATGTGTAGTTTGAATATGTTCTGCTGCAGAAGATTTTTGCTTTGCCTTTTAAACTACAAGCCATTGCAGACAGATGCAGAATTATTAACTGTGTCACAAGAATAAAAATAAATAGAGCATGGAAGATGATTGTGTATGTTAATATTAGAACTTAATTTCAATGAAACATTGGTCATTTAATACATTTAGGGTAAGGGCCCAGGAACTAGAAGGTGAATGGGAAAGTAAAATTACTATATGGAAGAAAAATCAGATGAAAGCATTACTGAATATTTCAATAGAAGTGGAACTAAGGCAATAGCACAAAAGGCAGAGCTGCAGAGGTAGATGATTTATTAACAGAGCTGCTAAATTCTGTGTCAAGGATAATTCTGAGGTACAAAGACTGAAATTTAGAGCATAAAGTAGAAAGCACAGAGAACGAGGACATTAGAGACTAGATTCTAGTTATGGATGCACTGCTAACAAATAAAGAGAACTCTGTAGACCTCATCTGTGGGATAAAACATACTGGAGGCTCTTTAAGTTCCCTACCACCTTATTAAAAAAAATAATACAGCTGAAGCATGGATAAAGTATCTATTCATTCATTTCTTTTCAAGATATGAAACACATACATCACCTGTAACATACATGTGGGAATATGACTAAATATGGAGCTTATACTCTGGCAGGTAAGACGGATAATGAGATAAGAAAGGGTAGGAATAGTAGCTGGGGTGATGTTAATTTGACCTTGAGTACTACAGGAATCCAAGATAGTCCCCTATAATTTCTGTCTTGGATATTCCCATCTTTCTGTGATTTATTCCCATACTGCACCAGGATTGGTCTATTGGACCAGTAGCATATAACAAAAGGGATGGGAAATCAATTCTGAGATTATTAGGTTATAAAAGACTGCAGCTTCAGCTTTGTATAACTTCTTCCATCCATCCATTAGCACCCATGTCAGTATTCCAGTGGTTTCTCTGCTCTGCTCTTATTCTTGCTCTGGGGGAAGCAGTTGCCATGTGGGAGCATCCCTATGGTAGGGAGCTGAGGTCTGAAACCATCTGCCACTGGGAAGTGAGGTCTACCACAGTCATATGAGTGATCCTAGCAACTCAGATTTTCCTGCCCTGTGGAATCTTGAGATCACTGAGGCCCTGACTCAACAGCTTGATTGCAACCTTGGGCAAGTACACAGCCAGAGGGTCTCCCACGGCCAACTTTCCAGAACTACATGAAAATCATATGGATCTGGTTTTGGGGTTGCTGTTTTGTCTTGTTTTGTTTGTACAGGGTCTCACTGCTGACTCATAGTGATCCTTCTGCTTGTACCTACCAACTGCTGGGATTATAGGCGGACACCACCACACTCAGACTCTATTGGTGGCTCAGCGCTCAAGAGCAGGGCCAGCGTGACAGGCAGGGCCAGGAACCAAACCCTGACCCCTGTGCTTCCCTAAGCAAGAGCTTAATTGGCTGAGCTATACCGCCGGCCCTAGGATTTGTGTTTTTAATCTGTTAAATTCATTATAATCTATTACATAGTAATAAGTAATTAATCCTATATGAACCCCTTTCTTTAAGAAACTTAGGAGGTAATATACATACAGGTTAGAACTGAGGCTGGTGGAAGTTAAGAAACTATTGACAGCAGAGCTGAGGGTCGAACCAGCAACTTTGGACTTGACGTTCAGTGCCCCCTTCACTCTACTGGACTGCCTGCCCATTACGGAGTAATTTCATAGACAGAGAGAAAAAGTCCAAATAGATTAAGTAATTTTCTCAAGATTCTACAAGCAAGTCACTGAAGCTTTGCACTAACCTATCAAACATAACTCTTCCTAATAATCTTTTCCCTACTCTCAGGCTCCATTGACCTTGAGATAATTAGCTGAGTGAAGATTAAAAGAAACCAGAGCTGTCCTTAAAAACTAAAGCCGGGGTGCTTGCCTCAGGCCTTTTTATTCTGTGTGAGCTCTGTATTAGTCGTTTGTTCTTAGCAATGTAGTCATCCATTTACTCAGCAAGGCGTTTTTCTTCTTTGACATCTATTTAAGCAAAATATGGGGGTTATAATGAAATACAAAGTGCTTAGATTTAGTAATCTCATTAGAAACAAAAAACAAATATGATGAATTGCTACAATGAAATCAGTGTGTGACTGCCTACTGAAAGAACAGGAGAAACCTACACAGTAGGCATTTAAAAGGAATCATAGACTCTAAAACTAAAACAATAAAAGAAAGCCTCTGTTCTGTAGTAAAATCATACCCCATCCTCAGGCAGTGGAAGCTAGAGCTAGAAGCTCCTACTCCTTCCCTAAAACTTCCCACCCCTTCCAGATTGCCCACTCATTACCACAGCAAATACTACCAGACCCCAGGAGACACTGCTTTCTTGCTTTCTTGTTTTGGGAGTGACGCAGTCATTAAGCAGAGGAATCTGACGTCAATTGCTGTAATTGTTGAATTTTTGAGCTTGGGTTACATCAGAGACAAGAACTGAGGTACCAGAGGAAGCAAAGTGAAAGCCAACACCCGCAGGTTAGTCTCAGGTCAGTTGAGCAGGACTGCCACCTTGTGACAGCCATGGGCAGCAGGTCCTCTGGCTTGGGAGGCTGAGACCCGAAGCAGTTACGTCTGGTTCAGTGGCCATGCCACCCTGGATGAGGCAACGCTTGTTTGCTATCATAAATGAAGTGGAGGAAGATCTGCTAGTAAGGGCACAGCAGCCTTCCAAGGAATTCCAGGTACTTGGCTTAAAAAAATAATAATAATGGGAGCTTAGCAATGCTTGACTGAGGTAACTGACAACATCTTCACATCTATGGAAATCATCTTTTTGTTATTATAACAAAATACTCAAGGCTGCCAACTTTTAAAGAAGACAGGTTTATTTGGTTCACAACTCTGGTGGCTGGAGGTCTAAGCAGCTAGATGCAGGCTCTGACAAGCATCCCCACCCAGCTACATCGCATCATTGCAGGAATACACAGGCACGTACCTCTGTGAGCTCTCTCATCCGCTCCTTATAATGCCACCACAATTCAATCACAGGGCTCCTCTGCACGACCTCATCTAGCCCAGCCAATTCTCACAGGCTCTACCTCTGAACACCAAAGCTTCAATAAGGTTCAACTCTGTCAGCACCATTCTCACGTGATTCTGGGGCTCCTGCATGGTTCAGGAGGCAAATCACAGTCAAGCCACAGCACTGACTTGTAGGGACCCTGTTTTGGCTTGGTAGAGAGATGCTGGAGGTAAATGTACACATTTCAAGATCAAGATTCCCCTAGGTTTTCAGTATATTCTCTAGCTCTCTGACTTTATTGTTAAGAAGTCACAATAAAAATACAAGAAACCATTATTTTTTCCATCCAAACATATTTTCATAGGTCCAGCAAAATTTTTTTAAAAAAGCATGCGCTGTGCTGGACCCGCCCCCAGGACAGGCTGAGATGGCGAATGAGACCAGGCGTGGTGGCCCAAGCCTGTAGTCCCAGTGCTTGGAAGGCTGAAAACAGGAGGGTCACTATGAGTCTGATCTCTGTAGTGAGATCTTATAGATACTGTACTAAATACGTTTTTTAAAAGAGCTAATTATAAAGAGCAACGAGGAGAACAATTTGAGCTATGCATGTTCCAGTCAGTAAATAGTCAAGAGCCTGTCTGTGCCCCTTCAGGCCCCAGAGACACCTTGACCTTACCATGTTCCAAGGACATTGATTGTTTTCTCCTTCATACTGTCCATCCCAACATAGGCAGTGACTGGCACATAGCACCACCATTTACCTACTGACGTCTAAAGACAAGCAGCCACCTCTGATATTCCTCTTCTCCTTCCTGACCACCTACTGTGTGTTCTACCTCCTGAACATCTCTCCAATCTATCTTCTCCTTCACGCTCACTGTATCTGTCTCCACCCATCACTTCCTCTTGCCTAGGTCAAGCATGTTCCTTGAAAGTCACAAATGCCTCTCAAGGAAAGGGTCCTATGACTGCATCAGCCAGGGCGCTGGCAGGAAGTTGGACATACGCTCCAGAGAGCTTACTGAACCCACTTAGATGACAGGACTTTTCTACACACATCTGAGCAGGCTAAGGGAGCCAACAAGGGTTGGGTGCGCGAGAAGGAAGTCACACTACATCGAGGTGTGGTGGAGCCATGGAAGCACCACAGCTATGAATCCCAGAGTCAGCTGTAGCCACAGAAACGGCACCACTTGTTCCCAACACAAAGTAATAAACTGGTTAATCAGCTTGATTGATACACTGTACACATCTCGCAAAGCAACATATGTATGAAAATTAGATACAGTTTTTGTCGATTTGAAACTTTAATAAAAAGTAAATTTTTAAAAGAGACTTCCCATCACGAACCAGAATCTCGGTAGTGTCACCAGCAAGCAAGACCCAGTGGGAAGGGGTGGCTTCCCTGTTCCCTCTTCTCACCCTGTGATCTGCTGCTGTCCCCCAGTGGCTTCCTAACAAGAAACAGGAGGCAAGAGGGTTGGATTGGGATGGGTCCAGAGGATCAGCTTCCTAAGGCGAGGGAGCAGATTAGATCTGGAGAGGCAGAGGGAGAAGACCCACCGCTGAGACATTTCACGGCACTCATTTGCACATTAAAATACTGTTAAGAGACCTCTGGCAAAGAAATATCTTCAGATTTGTTGCTCAGGGTTTTCCTAATCTTCCAGAATTTAGTCTTCCTCAGCTGCATCTACTTCCTAATTGCACAGATCTTAGTAGCCTACTCGTAAACCTGTTGGTGGCTCCCCATTAGTCATAAAAGGCACACCTCTGCGCAGCACTGACATCGCCCTGCCCCAACACACACTCACACACCACACCTTCACTGACTCCTGCTTGTGTCGCCTCCCTCTCTATAATTTACACGGCAGGGTCGCTGATCTCCTTGAGTTCCGTATTTCTTGATCTTATGCTACCCTTCTATCTGGGGTGCCCCAATGATCCCAAGGCCTACGATGATATAATCAAATGGATCCTTTTCACACACACACACACACACACACACACACACACACAAAAAAAAAAAAAAAAAATTTGAGTAAGCAGACTACATAACAGCTATTTTTGCCCCACTGCCATACTTTAAGTCATTTATCATGCAGTATTAACTCTTTGAATAATATGTATAATGTTTGCCTTGACAATTAGGCTGAAGAATTTATTGACATTAGGGATCATGGGTAATACAAAGCTCTATCCCAAGTACGTTGTTCACTGTCTAGCACAACAGATGCACAGTGACTATCTCTAGATTTTAACCTCTCTTCAATGTCAGAACCACAGAGGAGGTGAGCAGTTAGAGGTAGGATCTTTCTATGGATGTGACCTGAGGAACAGCACAACTACCTGATACGTGGGCCCCTTTTGGGTGGTTTTATTATTCCCACTTATAGACACTGCAGCAGCTGATCAGAAAAACTAATAAAGGTAAAGCAGAAGTCTCAGCTCATTGGGAACTTGTTCCTTGAATCATTCCTAAATGTCTAATGCTAGTAGCTGAAGTGAGGACTCCCCTGCAACAGATCTGAACAGGAACATCCTGAAGAGCTGTTGTGTTTCACAAGGGCCAGCCCCTGGCTTTCTCTGAGTTTCTTTAACTAGACTGAACTAGACGAGGTAAACTAGAAAGCTTCACCTTGTCCCAGGTAAATCTGCACCATGAAACAATCAGCCCAGGAGGTCAGACATGGGTCAAATTCCCCCAGATGGTCTCCTAGGAGCGCGGCTAGCCTGTGGCAGACATGACCCTGCGGAGTCTTAGGACAGTGGGAGTCACTGCTCTAGCCAGATGCATTTGTATGCCACTCACTGCTGCGCCGAGAAACGCAAAAGGCACTGAATGAAATCCACACACACACTGAAAACAAATAGGGGAGATGTGTCAAGGCCTAACTCTACCCTTCCTCAGTTATGTGACCTTGGCCACGCCACTTGAAGCCACTAAATTTGCTTTCCTATCCGCAAAATGGGAGTAAAGCCTGCCTGCCTGCCTCCCAAGGCTATGGCCAGGATTAAATGAGATGCCCTGGGCAAGAGATTAGTAGAGACCCTCACAGATTTTTATCTTCCTTTCTGCTCCCTCAGTTATTTTTTCTGTTGAGAGGTTAGCTTTCTAATTTTAAAAGCAGACAGGTGATGAGGATGGTACAGTGAGGTACACTACCTTGTCTGTTTTAAAGGGGGGAAAAAAAGCTTAATTTCAAAGCTTCCTTATGGCAATCCTGTGACAGAAATAAAACCCGGCAGTTGTTGCTACGCAACATCAGTAGTTTGCCGAGGGACTGGATATATCCTTGCTGTTACTTATCTTTAGTGGAATTTTGAGTGATATTTTTCTGACTACGAGTATTATCCTGTTCTTATTATGGAAAGAAATGGCTGAGATGGGAGATCGGGGAGAACGTCCTGCCCCCAGGTTCACTGCCTGACTGTTGGACCCTGTCCACCTCAGAGGGAGACTTTCTGTGCCTTCTTTTCATTTCTTTTTCTCTAATCTATTTTTTTTTCTCTCTTTCCAGTAATAATCATTTAAAAAATAAAACACGCTTTCTGTTAACCCTTTTGTTGGTAGTGGTTTTCTTTTTTCCTGATTGGAGAATGAACTTTGTTCCCTTTGAAACAAAAAACATAAAGATTTATAGAATACTGGAATTTTTCATTGGTCGGCCAATAAATGTCCCTACTTCTCACTTAACAAAACACGTAGCAAAGTCAGGACAGGGCCTTCGGCAAAATGTTTGAGTTTATGCTTTTGAATTGTTCTTCTCCTCACCTGAGTTCTGTGTGCAGCTTTTCCACATCTTACCTTCTCTGGGCACAGAAACCAAAGGAATCTGCACAAGGTCTGGGGACGTGACTCAGGGGCAGAGCACTTGCTTAGCATGCTTGAGGTCCTGGGTTTAATCCACAGCACTGCATAAGGAAAGAAGGTCTACAATAAACTCCTAAATGGGTCCTATCCCTAAATTGCCTCCAATGCCCATGCCCCACCAATGCCCGTGCCCCACCCACCCTTTTTCTTTTTTTTTTTTTTGAGACGAGTTCCCACTGTTTAGTTCAGGCTGGCCTTGAACGCTCTGGTGCAGCTAGGACAGCCAGGGTACACATTCCCTTTCAGTCCTCCCCAGCCCACACCCACCTCCCACAGTATTTCTGCGGTCTAAACTTCTTTTTTTT